>CAHIKZ030000704.1:170000-305000 GCA_903632075.3 Acanthosepion pharaonis | reverse complement strand
TTTAACTTAAAAATTAAATTAAAATTTGAAACTGCGAGAATGATAAGGCCGACTGAGATCTCCAGCCTTGATAGCGGGGGGGGGGAGTCCAGGGAAGGTCAACTCTGAATTCAAAACCAACCTGACTGGGATGGATTTCTTCAGGCACACCTACGGGAAAAAAAGAAAGAAAGAAATCAGAGTTGTGTAATAAAGAAGGAATAGCGGGGATTAAAGAAAGAAAGAAAGAAAGAAAGAAAGAGAGAGAGAGACATCGGTGCAAGAGAAGAAAGAAACAAACAAAGAGAGAAAGAAAGAAAAAATAGAGTAAAATAAAGAAATACGTGAGAAAGAAAAAAATCAAAGTTAGATAAAGAAGGGATACGTGAAAAAGAAAGAAAGAAAGAAAAAAGAAAGAAAGAAAGAAAGCAGGAATACATCGAAGTAGAACAATAAAGAAAGGTCTATATGTGGGGAAAAAGAATGAACGAAAGAAAGGAAGTGAGGGAAATGAATAAAAATTGCCCGAAATTGTAATAAAAAAAACCCACATTTTTGTTTCGTGATTTTAATACTGATTTTGAAAAGTTAGCAACCTCATGCAAAAACTATTAAAAAATAAATAAAGAAGGAATAAAAAAAATAGCGAATGAAATGAAGTATAAGACGAAAGAAAAGGAAAAGGAATAAAACCTACGCAAGTCCAAAGGGGACAACATTTGTCTGTCATTCATTTCGAATAAAAGTCAAGAACGGGTATTTTTGGCGCGAAATCAACCAACTCATTGGTTTCATAAGCCGGTAATAGGTGGCTATGAAAATGTCGTCAGGCGATGTTTTGTGGAAGACAAATGTTGATTTTATATACGTTGCAGGCGCCGCTCGCGATGCGATGTTCCACAGTATATTAAACTCTGATTTTATTCTTTAACTCAGGGATGGGGATACTCTACAGATGCTACAAACGCAATAAAGGTTCAACGCCTTTTCTGTGATGGATGCAAACGACAGATAAAATAATAAGATGCTTTTTTTTGTATGTGTTTAAATGCACATTCCAGGAAGATATAACCCCTAAACCGGAGAACTTAATGCTAGATAAAGAAATAAAGGAAGATCAACAATGCCTTCAGCTTTCTTTTCCCCCCCCCCTCATGATGTAATCTGCATTTTTTTTTACTTTTTTTTTTGCAAGATTAACGGCTTTTATACAGGGCGAGGCAAAAGTTTCACGCTATACAGGTTAATTAATTAATCATGTTTTAAATGTCTAATTTGTTTGGTAGGTCCGGTTGAATGACCACCGGGCTCCCCAGATATTACGCCTTTGGATTTTTCTTTTTCTGTGGAGTCATTTGAAGTCAGTTGTTTATCTGATGTTCCCCAAGAATGATTGAGAAATTAAAGAAAGAACTTAAATATGAATGCTGTAAAATGAAAGAAAACTCTCCAAGGTGTTAATGAATCCTGCAGGCACAGAATTGAAATATGTTTTGAAAAAGAAGGAAGACATCTTGAATAGCACACATAAGAGTCAAATAACCAGTAAATAAAGTTTTCAGGTGTAACTATAATTTTAAGAAATTCTTAAGATATTGATTATATAAAGTTAAAGATAATTTACTTTTAAATATAAAAACCAATTTCTTTATTATTGCACTGTTGGTTGTCCATATTTCTATATTTTTTCGCGTGCATTTTAAGAGCGAGGTGTAAATATTATTCATTCTTGATTTTCTGCTCAATTCTCTTAATTGTTTTTTTCCTATTTATCTCTATTTAAATGTATTTCAGTCTTTGTTCTCTCTTATCTATCAACCCGAGTCTTTTCCTCTATATATGTCCATATTTGACCGTGTAGTTAGTTTGCTTTTCCGTCATAAAATCTGGATTCGACTCTTACAATAGTTGATTTGTGCCTTCTAGGTGTTATCGAGTCAAGATGACCTGTTGGAAAGTAGATCAAAGCTTTGACAGTGAAACAGTAAGTCAATTGTTGCCATTTTACTATTCCTCCCCCCACTGCTTGGTTTGCTATCTATTTGGGAAAGTTCTCGGAAATTTCCATCTGTCACTTTTGGCGACAGAAACAAATTTGGTATTAATTTGTTCATAAAACAAAACAAGTACAGTTGACCACTGATGACAATTCCAGAACAACGTAACAATAAACAATTTTCTCTAAACTCTGCCAGCCGCAATGATGGAGAAAGCATTACCACGAACTATCGCCAGTGAGACACGCTGCAAGAGCGACTCCATTTCGCGAGGATCGTCTCTTAATCGAGACGCAATCGCGCCAATCCTCCAAAGGAACGCCATCGAACGAGGGCCAATAACCACTGCCACAGGAGTAAAAAAATCTATCAGCAAGAGAAGAATATTTAACTATTTTTTTCATCTCTGCGTCCCGGGCAACGGATCCTGGCTCAACCGCGGAACTGATCAAATTACCGACCAAAAATGTATCCGCACAGGTCGCATCGCAAATCAACGACTTCCCCATTTAAAAAAAAAAATGGTAATGCCATCGGGCCGCTTTCCATCACCGCGGTCAAGGCCTACGGTTTCGATTTGGGAAGGGAACCCAGCTGCATCCAAACCTCTTTTGATGATGTCGTTAATGGTTGCATGCCGTGGAAAGCGGCCGGCACTACGACGACAGGAGAGAGGATGCAAACCAAACTCAACGATGGAGGATCCACATCTGCATCTGTGACGCTCACATAATTTGAGATATCAAAAAAAAATGGATGGCGGAATTAGAACAATCAACCCCGTGTCTAAATAAAAGCTCCGGTTATAAATTCCATATCACCTGAGGAATGCCGGTGTACAATGGCCGAAACGTCGTGTATATAACAATAAAGATAAATTTAACAGTTTGAACGATGTAATAAAATATTTACAATACCTCATCTCATTTACAGTTTTTGTGTATATAACGTGTAACTAGTGAGTTAGTAAAAATGACTTAACTCCCATTATAGTCCACCAATAGAAGGTTAACCAATCAGAAGCCGCAGAACATTGTATCCGTCGTGTATAAAGGCGGCCATTTTTTTTTACCCTAGCCGAATGACCAGTGCCAACTTGTCAGGCGAAGATGACTAAAGGAAGAACGACGCTCTGCTTACTTTGCTACGATATCCACTGCGAACCTGAACTATGCTTTCCTACTGTCTCCGAAATATTCACTGCTAACCTCTGGATTCTATACTCGCAGACGACCGTCATGAATTTTTAACACCGACTCCGACTCGAGTGCACTCATCATCTAGAAGGGTACCGGTAGATGAAGAGGGCACTGCGTTGAGCCAGGCACCACTACTCGGTTGTGAAGCAGATAGTAGACAGCCGAGGCGATGCCGATCAAGAGAGAGATTAAATTAGAAAAATTGGTCTCGCATTTTATTTTATCCCAGCTTTTTTGTTTTGATGTGTCTAGTGGGAGAGAAAGTAATTCTTGGGTCCAGACGCTACAAGCTTGTTCGAGAGAACTACCTGAGAAACATTGAGACGAACCACCGAGTATCTCATCAATTAATTCGTGACTGGACGAAAGTGAAAAAAAGATATGCTGAAATGGCCAAATCTACCGCTGATCGATGGCCCAGGCCTCCGAAACTCAAAGGGAGCTTTGCCTGCCTCCAGCCTGTATCGTCAAAATTGACGTTGCAAATTAGCTCCGCACATCTCTTAACTGTGATATCTATCTCATAAATTTTAATAAATTATCTCTGTAGTGCGCAGTTTTTGCTTCACCCTGTATATTGTATTTGGACTTTTTTCTTGTTTTTTTTTTAAATTTCACCCCAAGCAGGATGCGAATGCCACTAGAATGCAAGGGGTTACAGAGAGTGAAAGTAACTGCAAAGAGGGGTGTTTGAGGAAAGGATATAGAGAAGGAGAGGGATCAAGATCAAGGCATGGGAAGATGTCGATTGACATTACATTTGAATATTTCAAGATTATAGCTATCGGGGAAGCAAGAGGAAGGGAGTTCCACTGTCGAGAAGTGTGAGAGAAGAAGCTGTTGGAGAGGTGGTTACATTTAACCATTTCTTCAGTGAAAGGGTGCGTCTGAGATGCCAAACTAGTAGCACGCTATCTATCTATCTATCTATCTATCTATCTATCTATCTATATATATATATATATATATATATATATATATATATATACGCTATTCAGTGCCATATCTATCTTTTTTTTTCCAAGCATTTCACCCGAAAGCAAGGCGGAAGTGTCACTAGCACGCAACGGGTTACAGAGAGTGAGAGCAAGAGTAAAGAGGTGGGGGGGGGTTACAGAGAGTGAGAGCAAAAGTAAAGAGGGAAGTGTTACAGAGAGTGAGAGCAAGAGTAAAGAGGGAGGGGTTACAGAGAGTGAGAGCAAGAGTAAAGAGGGAAGGGTTACAGAGAGTGAGAGCAAAAGTAAAGAGGGAGAGGTTACAGAGAGTAAGAGCAAAAGTAAAGAGGGAGAGGTTACAGAGAGTGAGAGCAAGAGTAAAGAGGGAAGGGTTACAGAGAGTAAGAGCAAGAGTGAAGAGGGAGGGGTTACAAAGAGTAAGAGCAAGAGTGAAGAGGGAGGGGTTACAGAGAGTGAGAGCAAGAGTGAAGAGGGAGGGGTTACAGAGAGTGAGAGCAAGAGTGAAGAGGGGTGTTTGAGGAAAGGATATAGAGAAGGATGGGAATCAGGATCAAGGCATCAGAAGATGTCGATTGACATTACATTTGAATATTTGAAGATTATAGCTATCAGGGAAGCAAGTAAGAGGAAGGGAATTACACTGTCGGGAAGTGCGAGAGAAGCTGTTGGAGTAGTCGAGGCGGTTATATTTAACCGTTTCGACAGGGTAAGGGTGAGACCGAGATGACAACCTAATATAAATTCATGCAGCTGGGGTACCTGTGAAAGTAGCTCGTCAGAAGAGGTTGCCATGAAAATAGTTGTAGAAAAGAAAGAGAGAAGTCACATCACGTCTGTGAAAAAGCGACTTGCAATGAATCATTTCCAGTAACTGAACCTTCGATTCGTAAAAGCTAACAAGTAACAAGCAGTAATAAATTCTTGTGTATGATAATCAATCCGTACGTGGCAAAGACTGTTAAATAATAATCAATTATAAAATTGAATTGATGAATTTACAATCTATAATTTTTATTTTCAACTCGGAATTATCTTCAGCTGGTGTGTCATAACATCCACCCAAGAATGGTCTGGCAATTAAGAGGCGTAAAGATTTTCTTTCTCTTTTTCCGTTGTCGATTGACTTCATATATTTTATACACTCATCGAAGATTCCTTGGTCGAAATGGTCATGGTGATGACCATAAAAAGCAGACTGCCGAAATAAGGGATGCGAATTCAAGTTTTACCGAAGGCTAATAATTTGTTTCTGTCATTCTCTTTACTCTATCGGAGGAACTTATATATATATATATATATATATATAAAGAAATATAGTCTTAAGGTGTGCTATATTTATGGGATAAAGTGCTCAATATCAGAGATAGAGCGTGTGTAAATATAGTAAATATGTAAAGCAGATATAACTAAAATAAACAATTCAGCAAGTGTATTTATCGCTGCTGACAAAACGAGAAATTTATACAAACTAAGCCCTCCTACACACAATAAATTACTCAAGAACAACATAACCAAAACATACAAAAAGGCACCCAAAACAACAAAACACGTAATCAATAGGAAAGCTAAAACAATCGCCCAAAAATTAGACCTAGATGACCGAATAAATTGTATTAGCAAGGCACGAGCCTTTATCACACTAAAAGACCATAAAGAAAAAATTTCAAAACTAATCCTGCATGCAGACTCATAAACCCAGCCAAAAGCGAACTAGGTAAAATAAGTAAAACAATACTAGAAAGAATTAATTCTGAACTTAGGAAGAAATTAGGAGTAAACCAGTGGAAAAATACGAAAACAACTATTGACTGGTTCCACAAAATAAATAACAAACAAAATTGCCAATTCCTACAATTAGACATAAAAAATTTTTACCCATCTATAACAGAACGTATGCTAGATAAGGCCATCGACTTAGCTCAGGAACAAATAATAATAAAACCAAGCGAAATCAACATCATTAAGCACTCCTGTAAATTATTATTATTCCACAATGAAGAAGCATGGATAAAGAAAGATGGGATATTTGACACTACAATGGGAAGCTTTGACGGTGTAGAGGCATGCGAAATCATAGGCATTTACTTACTACACGAACTGAGCAAAATAATAGATAAAAATGACACAGGACTCTACAGGGACGACGGCCTCATAATCTTAAGAAACTGTAACAAACAAAACACAGACAAAACTAGAAAAGCAATAATAAAGATTTTAAAAATAACGGATTCGACATAGATATAAAAACTAACCTAAACGAAGTAGATTTCCTAGATGTGACCTTCAACCTAAGAGAAGGCACATATAAACCATACAGAAAACCTAACGATAAACCACTCTACATACACACATCTTCCAACCATCCGCCTTCTATAATCAAACAGATACCAAAATCGATTAACCGCAGGCTCTCCGACAATTCCTCCAATGAATCCCTATTTAACAAAGCTAAAAAAGACTATGAAACGGCCCTAAAAGATAGCGGATTCCCAGCAATACTCACATACTCACCACAGAATACAAAAAGACCAACAGGAGAAGGTTCATATGGTTCCCACCGTACAGCAAGAACGTAAAAACAAACGTAGGAAAAATATTCTTCAAACTCTTACACAAACACTTCCCAGAATCAAGCACCTTACACAAGATATTCAACAAAAATACAGTAAAAATCAGCTACAGCTGCACCGAGAGCATGGCACAAATAATAAAAAAAAAGCACAATAGGAAAATTATCAACAAACCACACGAACAAATTAAACCCACGTGCAACTGCAGAATAAAGAACGAATGTCCATTAAACGGAAATTGTCTACAAAACAACGTAATATACCAAGCCACGATAAAATCACCAGATAACGAAGAAAAAAGTATACATAGGAGTAACTGAAGGACCCTGGAAGCAAAGAAATTATACACACAAAACATCGTTCACAAATAGTAAATATGCGAACAGTACTATGCTTTCTAAGTATATCTGGGAAATAAAAACAAAACGCACATCACACCAAAAATATCTTGAAGATAAGGAAAAAAGTCATCAGCCTACAACAACCAATCAAAAACTTGCAAACTTTGCTTGGAGGAAAAAATAGCTATCATTACTTTCCCGACCAAAATAAATTATTAAATAAAAGATCCGAGCTCATCTCAAAATGCAGGCATGAAAATAAATTTTACTACGTAACCTAAAAAATGAAAACGGAAAAATAAAATAAAAACAAATACAATAATAATAATAAAAAAAAAATAAAAATAAATAAATAAATAAATAAATACTATGTTGCTTAAAAACCGAAAACCAAAAAGAGAAAATATAAAATAAATTGACCTAAATTCATCCAAGTAAATAAATAGGCAAACCAATCCCAAATTAAAAAACTGTTCCCGCCAAAATAATAGTTAGAATGAACTACAACAACCAACCCCAAAATTGAACAAATAGCTTTAATTAAATTCTCAAACCAAAACAAAACTGTTAAATACGTGATATAAACAAATTTTTTACTACGTTAATAAATAAATAAAATAAAAAAAAAAAAAATAAATAAATAAATAAATAAATAAAATAAAATAAAATAAAATAAAAAATAAATAAAAACGAGCAATATAACTTGACCCAAATAAATGAACAAAGCGACTTCCGGTAAAAAATAACCGCCATAATAGAATACCCACAATGCACCACTAACCCGTATATATATAAATAGCCGAGAAAAATAACAGCACACGTGGCCTGACGATTGCATATAGCATGAAACAGACTGTCGCCTCTAAGTGTTGACTTCTATGTTCACTTTTATATTTATATATATATATATATATATATATATATATATATATATATATATATTTTACGCCCCTTATTACAATAATTGGTTCCACTGTTTCTATGTAATTAATATTACGAATGTATATGCTTATAAAGCTCCGTAAATTTCAAGATTAGTTATTCCAAAATTCGCTGACATTCGCTCATGGATCCATCTTCTGTATGCGACTCCCTGAACGGTGTAAGATCGGAACCTTTCATATTGTATCGATCTATTCGATTAGGCTGTCCGCTTTCGACTGTTTTATGTTCTTGCTTTGGAACCTTTCCTTCGCAAATTAAAAGCGAATGCGATCTTACGCGGAATTTCCCTACCTGGTTCTACCACTTCGGCCAGGTATTCTGCCTATGCTGATGACGTTTCGGTCCTTCTGTCGAGCAGAGCCGAGATTAACGAAATTAGTAAAGAAATCAGTTTATGAGATGGTGACAGGGGCCAAGATCAAACGCGATAAGTCTGTTGGCTTGCGGTTGGTTGCGTGGAAGGGAGTTTCTCTTCCCGGACCTTTCCACTGGACGGATGGTCCGGTCAAGATACTCGGCGTCTGGTTCGGTCCTGATATCCAGTTGGAAATGAATTGGTCGGAAGTACTAGGGAGGGCCAAGATCGCAATTAATTTGCGGTCTTGGAGGAGTCTTTCCTTGAAGGGGAGGGCGGAAGTATGTGTTTCACGTATCTACGCAATTCTCCTTTACCGACTCTTGGTACTTCCACTTCCGTATGCCACGCTAATGTCATTAGTAATGCTCTTGTTCTCTTTCTTGTGGAGAGGCAAAGCTGCTAGTGTATCTCGGCAGATCTGTTGCTTTAATTCATCTGAAGGCGGTCTAGGCATGCCTAGCATTGAGATTCGTCTCGATATGCTCCTTTTAAGATTTATTTGAATCAACTTGCAAAAAGTAAACTTGTGTTACTCATTAGCTTTTATTTGAGAATCGAACATAACTTTCTATCACTTGCAGCAGTCTTTCAATCGGTAATACCGACTATTCATTTTTACATGGCATTGTTACAGGTGATGAAAAATGGGTTTTGCAAGTCGAGAGAAAACGAAAAAGAGAGCGGTTATCACAAACAGTGCCGACGCCAAGATCAGGACTCCATCCAAAGAAATGGTTTTCTATCTGGTGGAAGATGTAAGGTTGTGTCCAGTGGAATACAGAATGATGATCACGGTAGGATTACTTTGAAAGTGTTTTGGCAAACGGAAAATCAGTTAATCTCCAACATGATAGAAGGTCAAAGACTTCACACCTATTAAAAAAACTAGCTTCAAAGACGCCATCTTGGGGGCATATAAGCTAGTTCCTGTGCGGGGCTCTTCATTAGGCCTTCGTCTTGTCCAAGAATTTCAGAGTCCCTAAGTTTTTCGCATATTCTAAGCATTTGAAGCTCTCTTGGATGCCGTTTGATCTGGGTTTTTGCCTGCACGGGACTATTTTCCTCGCTGCGACCGTGGTTCTTTTGATTGCAATCAGGTCCTCTATTGGCGTAGATTTCTTTTTGTGAGGCATACAGTATGCGATATGAAATAATAAACTGCAGAAGAACTCAAAATTGATCGCATTATTATTTAAGCTTACATTTTTAAAGTTCAACGATAACTTAATTTAAAGACAATTTCATCTACATCCTTTCATCCTTACTTTCCGTACAAACAATTATGTTTATTTCATGGGTGACTTTCGCTAGATTTATTTCAATTATTCCCAAATTTATTTCCTAGTCATAAGAATTGTTATCGTACAAAAAAATAGTCGCAAAAAACCACATGCCAAAAATCGCCGAAACAATCACAGCAATGAAAACTTTAGAATCCAAAATTTTAGGATTGCGCGTCTGGATCCGAGCCGGAATGTTTTTAATTTGCTCATGAAGTCAGCCTGATTACAAAGTGGTGTTATATGTTAGGCTACGGTATCTAGAAGTAAAGTTGAAAAAGTGTATGACCCTAATATTTGCATTTATTTATACAGATAAGATAGAAGGTTCTTTCATTCCTTCCATAATCATCGGATGATCAAATTTATTCAATCAGGGCTAGGGTTAGAGTTCCAAAATATTCAGAAACAAAAAACTTGAAAACGGTTTTTTTCAAATATTTTTTCAGGGAGCACCGCACATTTCTTGTTGGGTTGCAGTCTTTAAAAATAAGGCGTAATTACATTCAGCACACACTCATACATACAGTTCTGTCTACAATTATTGGATTGCAAGACCAGTTCCTTTGTTTCTGATGTTCACTGATAACATTTGCGTTTAAGATTAAAACATGAATATGAGACAACAGTTCGGAATTTCAGCTTTTAGTATTGAAATTATTACGGAGTCGCTAATTGGGTGCCCTGTGGTTGGATGAAAAACAACCAATCACAGGCTACCTTTTTAGACTTTCACCAAATCCCCACGTGAGCGGTTTTTACAAGCGCTCTTCGTCTTTTGCTTGTCGGGAACCTCAGAGACAACACGTTCCCCATCTGCACTCCGTCATCTAAACATCAGGACACGTTTGAGGACTTCGACAGCAACTGAAGCACAGGAGTCAGGACTCTATTTTCTTCAACCAAGCCAAACAGGAAAGATAAAACTGTTATAAGGACGCATTTTGCAGATAAGTCCCGCAAACCGACTGTTTGCAATTTGAAACTTACTTCTGTTTTCCAACAAATACATGTTTTTTCATACATTTTTCAACTGTGTTTATGTTCCTTTCTTCTTGCCGGCGTCACAATATTTTTGTTACCAATATAATTAGGAAAATCCCAATATTAGTTCCTGTTATTTGCATTTACATGTGTTAAACTATCTAGGCTATACTACAGGTGACAGGCAGGTGTTTCTTGTTTCCCAGGTGTTGCTTTTTAAATTGATTTTTTTTTTAAATATTAAATATCTCTGAATGCTTATTCTTTGATTTAGCCATGGGTTTCACCTTCATTTCTTGTTAAAAGGGATAAAACAACATGAAGACGAGAGAGCTGTCTATGGGAGAAACGCAAACCATTTTAGAATTTAGAAAAGGGAAATCGATCAGAGCCATTGGACATAGCCAACACAACAATGTGGAATATCCTGAGAAAGAAAAACACTATTGGTGGATTGAGCAAGAGATAGAGAATAATTCATTCAAGGAAAACAACAGGAGTTGATGACGGACTCATTGTAACAGCTGCGAAGTAAAACTCAAGAAACAACAGGCAGTGATATCACATTGCAGGGGGTGGAGGTTTTACAATCCACCATTTGAAGAAGACTTCAAAAGCAGAAATGTAGCGGCTAGACAACAAGATGAACACCAGTCATCAGTAGTAAGAATCGAATGGTCAGATTGGAATTTGCAAGAGATTACAGAGATAAGCAACAAATGTTTTGGAAGAAAGTTTTATGAGACCAATATTAATCACTACTAAAGTGATGGAAAGGCCAAAATGTAGAGAAAGAAATGATTTGTATATGATCCAAAGGCCACAATCCCGCCGTGTGAATCATGGTCGAGGCAGTGTCTTGGATTGGGCTTGCATAGCTGGAACAGGCTTATTCATATTTATAGATTGATGTAACTTATGATGGTAGCAGCAGAATGAATTTAGAAGTCTACAGAAACATTTCGTCTGCCAATTTACAGAGAAATGCATCCAAAGGAATCGGAAGTAAGTTTATTATACAGCAGCACAATGACACAAAACATACTGCCGACACAATAAGAGATTTCATCATGGAAAAAAAGTTTTAGATCGGTCAAGTCAGGCATCGGACCTTAAGTCAACAGAGCATGAATTGCATCTCCTGAAGACGAGAATAACGGAAGAAACCCCTCGAAACAAACAAGAATCGAAAAAAGCTGCATTAAAAGAGTCGAAAAGCATTACAAATGAAGCATGCAACAATTGGTGATATCAATGGGTCGCAGGCTTGATGCAGTCATTGCAAGCAAGAGTTACGCAACTAAATATTAAATGCTATCTACGATAAGACTCCATTTCTTTACTTTGCTCAGCTAACAATGGGCAATCTAATACAAAACGTGGTATGTCCTAAGCTGTTTAGCATATCTAAATATAAACATGCTATGTCCTAAACTTTTAGCATATATAAATATATTGAAATAAATATATATATATATATATATATATATATATATATATATATATATATATATATATATCTAACCAGGAAATAAAAGCTGAAATTCCGAATTATCTTGCCATATTCATTTTTTGATCATAAACTCAAACGTACTCAGAGAACAAGAAAAACAAAGGAATTGGTCTGACCACTCAAATAATTTTGAGGGACTATATATATATATATATATATATATATATATATATATATATATATATATATATATATATATATAGAGAGAGAGAGAGAGAGAGAGAGAGAAATGATGTTGATGATGAAACAGCCTGTCGCCTCTGAGTGTTGACTTCGATGTTCACTTTTATGTATGTATATATATATATATATATATATATATGTGTGTGTGTGTGTGTGCAAATATATAGATATAGATCCGACAGTATGAAGAAAAATATACGAAAAAAAAAAAAACAAAAATCCTAATATGCAATTATGCTGTTTTAATGTTAATATAATGTCAACGTCGGACGTTTAATTCAACATGAAAAGACGATGGACATAAGAATAAGAGTCTTTTCATGTTGAATTAAATATAGTCTAATGTTAATTATGTTTTATGAATATGTCCTGAAGATGGTCTACTAGACCGAAACGTCCGACGTTCACATTATATTAACATTAAAACAGCATAATTGCATATTAGGATTTTTGTTTGTTTTTTCCATATATTTTTCTTCATATATATATATATATATATATATATATATATATATATATATATAGTAGTGGATAGCGGCTTGGATTGAGGAATCGGAGAACCGTGTTTGAATTCCAGTCGAATCCATTACATTCAATTACGTGCTAATACCCTAATGAAAGCTATTAATCCATGGATGGCAACTGGTCTAGGAGAAGGACAACTCTGAATTCAAAAACCTGTGGAGAGTCTTTGGGAATGTTGTGGCATGTAGTATACCAGGTTTCTCTTCGTCCCTTCAAAAAGTTTGATCATATGTGCTGGTATCTGGCTGTCGGTTTCTAGGAACTGAGCTGCTTGACCCTCATACGTCGAATACGACGGAAGAATCCACCATATATATATATATATATATATATATATATATATATATGTGTAAGCAAATATATGGATATAGATCCGACAGTATGAAGACAAATATACGGAAAAAAAAAACAGACAAAAATCCTAATATGCAATTATGCTGTTTTAATGTTAATATAATGTCAACGTCGGACAACATCGCCCACGTGACGCCGACGTGATCATATTGAAACAGAACGCTGATCTGGAAAAATTTCAGTTATCTGTTTTGATTAGTCTTACTCTTATGTCCATCGTCTTTTCATGTTGAATTAAATATAGTCTAATGTTAATTATGTTTTATGAATATGTCCTGAAGATGGTCTACTAGACCGAAACGTCCGACGTTGACATTTTATTAACATTAAAACAGCATAATTGCATATTAGGATTTTTTGTTTGTTTTTTCCGTATATTTTTCTTCATATATATATATATATATATATATATATATATATATGTTGCGGCATACAGATCGAGGTTTCAAGGTTTTTTTTTCCAAAACTAACGGTCGACTTTTATGGCGGGTATAAACTGCAAACGTTTACCACCGAATCGTAAACCAGTGTGACAATTCTCCTAGGAATTACTGGACAACATTTACCCTATCTCCAGCAGGTTTCTCAAATATATCCCACTAAAACTTTTGTTTGCTCAACATATTTAGCATATTATAACAGAAATGAATATAAAATAATAAAATAGTAAGACAAATGAATTATTCTATTAACGCTACACTACACATCGCGTCCACCACTGAGATGCGAATGGCGGATGAGTGATAATGTGTTTCACAATAACATACGATACGTAGCAGCACTATAAAAAAAATTTAAAAAAACTACCAGATTTGATGTGTAATCTACGGTATTAATATTTTATAGGAGCTGACGTTGACTTTTATGCGTTTATCAGGAGACCAGACGAATTTTAAATGTTCGCTAAGTTATACCGATACAATAGTTGGTACCTATCGGGGTATGTTTTAGTTTGTTTGCTATAAAACGCATATATAAATATATTGTGGTTAGTGTCTCAATATACAGGTAAGTGGTGAGATCTTATGTACAATTGGGTAAATGCCTACCAAAAGCATGATGACTCGAATGATTTACCTGGTTGTTATCGGTAACTGCCTTCTTGATCTTTCCATTTTAATAGGAGCTCTTTAAAAGAATGGGAGTTTGACCTGAATGTCAAGAGTGTAATGGACCGACAGTTTTACAATTCACCACATGTTTGTTGACATCGCTGATGCAAATGGCGGGGGAGTGATACAGTTGGCATGATGTTTGTCTCATATCGTAACGGTTCGGGTTCGATTCTCGGTAGTGGATGGGCAATGTTGATGAGTCCCAAATACAGGACGAGACAGCCGTCCAGTGCATTCTGTTGAGGTTTCTTCGAGACTCGATGAGTTAATTAATTATGATTATCTCAAATCCTGCTAATATATATATATATATATATATATATATATATATATATATATATATATATATATATTATGAGAGATTTTAATTGAGTTGACATTTGTGTTTATCAGAGACCTGACGAATTTTAAATGTTCGCTAAGTTAGACCGATACAATATATGGAAACTACCGGTATATGTTGTAGTTTGTTTGCTATAAAACGCATATATAAATAAATTATGGTTTGGGCACCTCAATGTGGTGTTATGGTTAGAAAGCTTGTCTTGCTAGATCAATTACGACTGAGTAGTGAGTTCGATCCTCACTGGGTGCCCCATACTTTCGGCCTTGTGCCACATCAAAGCCTGGCTTAGAAAATCACTATTTGGACACCTTGGCGTGGTGTAATGGTTAGAAAGCTTGTCTGGCTAGATCACTTACGACTGAGTAGTGAGTTCGATCCTCACTGGGTGCTCCACACTTTCGGCCTTGTGCCACATGTAAGCCGGGCTTAGAAAATCACTATAAATCTATTACGGTTAGTGTCTCAATATACCGGTAAGTGGTGTGACTTTGTGTAGTTATAGGACAACTGGGTAAATGCCTATCAAATGCATGAATACTCAAATTACTCACCCGTTTACTACCAATAACTGCCTTCTTGGTCCCTCCATTGTAATAGGGGCTGATTAAAAGAATGGAAGTTTGACCTGATTGTGTAATGAACCGACTGTTTTGCAGTTTACCGCACGTTTGTTTATATCATTGTTGCAAATGGCGAATGATTGATAGCTAGCAGTACTATCAAAAAGCCTACTTGGTGTGATGTGTAATCTACGGTATTAATATTTTATAGGAGTTGATGTTGACATTTATATGTTTATCAGGAAACCTGACGAATTGTAAATGGTCGCTAAGTAATACCGATACAGTAGACGGTACTTACCGGTGAGTGATGGAGATTCTTTGCTATAGAACGCATGTATAAATATATTACAGTTAGTAGCTCAGTATACAGGTAATAGGTGTGACCTTATGTAGTTTTGGCACATGTTATCGTATAATGTTGCCTCGCTTCACTTACCAGTAGGCCTAAATGTTGGGCCACTGGTAGTCTACCCTATGTTTGGGGGCTCGGTAGGTCTAACTCAGACATTTGAGCTAAAATCTTGAGGTCGGTTTGTAGTTAAAACGTCTTGTCTTCACTATATATATATATATATATATATATATATATATATATATATATATATATAGTGAAGACAAGACGTTTTATATATATATAGTGAAGAGAAGAAGTTTATATATATATAAAATAAAAACAGACCACTTTAAGGTTCCATGTAATAAATTATTTCACCACAGCCCTTTTAAAGGACTGCTGATCATTAGACTTAACTTCCAAATGTTGGAACAAAACATGAAAAGAAATTTACACATTTTTGACGGGCCGTATTAAACATATGTAAATTAACGAAGTGAGTGGCGAGAGAGAAGAAATGAGTGAGTTAGATGGAATTTAAAATTTCTATACTTTTATACTCAAAATTATTTGAGGAACTCCAGACTTTCACACATTTAAACGGTTAAGTTAATATATATATATATATATATATATATATATATATATATATATATATATATATATATTGAGACATGATTCATTGAATAATTTAGACAAGTTTTGTTTACTTATTTTCAATTGGACCCTGCCATATTTATGGACAAGGTGTTTAGTGTCATTATTAAAAGAAGAGAGAAAATTACCGTGTTGATACATATAATTTATTCAGAGCAATTTCGACATAGCACAATGTCGTCATCCGGGTGTTGTTTTTTTTCATAATTTTCGAAGACAGAATTGCCGTGTTCATCTGAAATTTACAATTCTGATTCGCATACTTTCAAGAACACACACATACACTTACAAACACACACACATAAACATACACACACACGCACACACGCACACACATATACATATATGTTGTGTGTATGTGTGTGTGTGTATGTATGTGTGTGTGTGTTTCCACCTTCCACAACGAGGATGAGGGCTGAATATTTATGAATGTATCTTCAATTTAAAGAATTTGAAATATTTTTACTTTTGTTTATAAACACTATTTCCAAATAAAATCCTTATATTTGTCTTGAATAAGTCCGTCAGCGAACGAAACCTGTCGGCCAAGATAATTTTTTTGTCTTCATATTTTATATATATATATATATATATATATATATATATATATATATATATATATATAGTAAATATTCAGTTCGAAGTAGAAATATAAGTTGGTTAATGTTGTTAGGATTGTGGTGTTTTAATATCTCTTAAGTCTTTCCTGTTTTGCTTCAAATAACTTTTCATATTTTTTTTTCTTTTATTTGAACAGAATCCCTCTATTGACAGGAAAACTTGGCCATAAAAACGATTTCTTTTGCTTGTATTGATATACGGGATGTTCATATTTTGTGCATAATACAGGATAGGTCACACTATTCAATTGCGAACGAAAGAAATATATTGCCGGGATTTGTTGCTGGTGCGTAGAAACCGACGATCCCATCCCACGAATGACGAACTGCCCGCCCTTAACACGCTAACTTTGAGAGACGCTTTTCAGCATCGTTTGATCTATTTATTTGTATAAGCCACGCTCTGAATGTTTTGTTTTCTTCCTTGCAAACATTTCTTTCCGATGTAAATTTTCTTTTCTTTTTTGTTCCCCTTTAGTCGAAGATACTTTTTTGCTGGCGTTGAAATAAGAAGACGAATTACCATTCAGGTTTATTGGCCTAACTTTAATATATCTGGTGATGCGTATGATTAAATGTATTGAGATAGAGAGAGAGAGAGAGAGAGAGAGAGAGAATGGGCAAATGAAAGAAAGAGGGGAAAAATACTTGATAGAGAAAGAAAGAAAGATAGAAAAGACATGATAAAATGAGAAAGAAAGAAAGCCATTATAAAGAAAGAAAGCAAGGAAGAAAGAAAGAAAAGACATGATAAAGTTAGAAATATTAAGAAAGAAAGAAAGCCCTTATAAAGAAAGAAAGAAAGAAAGAAAGAAAGAAAGAAAGCCATGATGAAGGAATTAAGGGAAAAGAAAGGGAATCCATTAGAAAGAAAGAAAGAAAGAAAGAAAGAAAGAAAGAAAAGACATGATAAATTTAGAAATATTAAGAAAGAAAGAAAGCCCTTATAAAGAAAGAAAGAAAGAAAGAAAGAAAGAAAGAAAGAAAGAAAGAAAGAAAGCCCTTATAAAGAAAGAAAGAAAGAACGAAAGAAAGCCATGATGAAGGAATTAAGGGAAAAGAAAGAAAGGAAATCAATTCGAAAGAAAGAAAGATAGATAGATAGATAGATAGATAGATAGATAGATAGATAGATAGATAGAAAAGACATGATAAAATGAGAAAGAAAGAAAGTCATTATAAAGAAAGAAAGCAAGAAAGAAAGAAAGAAAAGACATGATAAAGTTAGAAATATTAAGAAAGAAAGAAAGCCCTTATAAAGAAAGAAAGAAAGAAAGAAAGAAAGAAAGAAAGAAAGCCATGATGAAGGAATTAAGGGAAAAGAAAGGGAATCCATTAGAAAGAAAGAAAGAAAGAAAGAAAGAAAGAAAGAAAGAAAAGACATGATAAATTTAGAAATATTAAGAAAGAAAGAAAGCCCTTATAAAGAAAGAAAGAAAGAAAGAAAGAAAGAAAGAAAGAAAGAAAGAAAAGACATTATGAAGCGAGAAATACTAAGAAAGAATGAAAACCATGATAAAGAAAGAAATAAAGATGGAAAGCCATGGTGATGAAAGTAAGGGAAAAGAAGGAAATAAATGTCATTATAAAGAAAGAAAGAAAGAAATAAAGAAAGCCATGATGAAGGAATTAAGGGAAAAGAAAGAAAGAAGACATGATAATGTGAGAAATACTAAGAAAGAAAGAACGCCATGATAAAGAAAGAAAGAAGGAAAGCCATGATGAACGAATTAAAGGAAAAGAAAGAAAGGGAATCAATTCGAAAGATAGATAGATAGATAGATAGATAGATAGATAGATAGATAGATAGATAGATAGAAAAGACATGATAAAAAAGAGAAAGAAAGAAAGTCATTAAAGAAAAGAAAGAAAGCAAAAGAAAGAAAAAAAAAGCCATGATGAAGGAATTAAGGAAAAGAAAGAAAGGGAATCCATTAGAAAGAAAGAAAGAAAGAAAGGAAAAGAAAGAAAGAAAGAAAGAAAGAAAGAAAAGACATGATAAATTTAGAAATATTAAGAAAGAAAGAAAGCCCTTATAAAGAAAGAAAGAAAGAAAGAAAGAAAGAAAGAAAGAAAGAAAGAAAGAAAGAAAAGACATTATGAAGCGAGAAATACTAAGAAAGAATGAAAACCATGATAAAGAAAGAAATAAAGATGGAAAGCCATGGTGATGAAAGTAAGGGAAAAGAAGGAAATAAATGTCATTATAAAGAAAGAAAGAAAGAAAGAAAGAAATAAAGAAAGCCATGATGAAGGAATTAAGGGAAAAGAAAGAAAGAAGACATGATAATGTGAGAAATACTAAGAAAGAAAGAACGCCATGATAAAGAAAGAAAGAAGGAAAGCCATGATGAACGAATTAAGGGAAAAGAAAAAAAGAAAGAAAGAAAGAAAGAAAAGCCATTATAAAGAAAGAAAGAAAAGCTCTGATAAAAAAAGAAAGAAATAATAAATAAAGAATGAAAGAAAGGAACCTATGATGAAGAAATAAAGAGAAAATAAAGGAAAGGCATGATGAAGAAAGAAAGAAAAATACTATGATAAAGAAAGAAACAAACAAAGAAACAAAGAAAGAGAGACAGCCATAATGAAGGAATTAAGAGAAAAAAAGAAAAGAGAAATGATTTAGTGACAAAAAAACGAAAAGAATGAATAACGAATATCTCACAGAAGACAGAAACTTATCCCTTGTTTTCAGTCCAGAATTGCATTGCTGGTTTTTTTCTAAAGTCTTTCTAATCTCTTTCACTCCCAGTAGCCCCTTGCATCTAAGTGGCATTATCGCCTTGTGGGGGGGGGGGGAATTACACAAAAAAACACATTAATATAATAGAAAACTTGTCATGTAACATTAAAAGACGTGCGTTTAAGAATGGAAATCAATATTCAAATGAAGATATCGAGGAGGGAAGTGTAATAGAAACAGTACAAAATTTAACAAAATCAATGATAAAAAGACTCATGAATGTTATAGAATGTACAAGAGGCCATAGAGAGGCCATAGTAATTTGTAAATCAATAAAACGAACAATTATCCTTTTATCTGTTAAACAAGTATATTTGATTTATATTGCACTTATATTGCTTTCATTATAAAATCCATCACACAATAACAAATTAACATATATATATATATATATATATATATATATATATATATATATATATATATATATTAATATGGCTAGATATATTTTGCATATAGCCATTACGAAAAAACTTTTGAAAAATAGCTTCTTTTTTTATTTTATTGTGAAAACGGTGATTGGCTTAATAAACTTTACCTACGGTTGTTTAAATGATCTAAGTCTCACCCAAAGGGAGTTTTTCATTATTTTTTATATAGTCACTTTTACAGCAATGCTCTTTGTCCAACGAAGTTTAAGAATTGCAATCCCATCACAGAAAAAGATGGCGTCATGGTCCTCGAAAAACTCCTCTACAGCACACATGATCTCATCATTGTTTCCAAAATGGCAACCACGCAGATGGGATTTGAGTTTAGAAAAAAAGAAGAATTCAGATGGAGCTAAGACTGGTGCGCAAGGGGGATGGGGTAGCAATTTAAAACTGATTCAGCTACTGCAGCTGAACATATATATATATATATATATATATATATATATATAGATATATATATACACCTAGAGACAAACCTACCTTTTTCACCTAAACGGATCGTCAGGAAAGTTTCCCTGACGATCCGTTTAGGTGAAACCCAGGTAGGTTTGTCTGGCTCACTAGGTGTATCTAGGTCTGCTCTACGGTTGTATTGAGCTCTTTTTGTTAGTTAGTTGTTACTCGTATCGGGGTTTTTCTTTGGGCTTCAGACCTGCATCTGTGCGATTTTTTTTTGTCGGCAGAAGTTCATGTTTGTAGCTCTTTCTTTTTTTAAAACCTTTTTTCCTCGAGATTGATTTGATTAGCAAATCAAAAATTCGAGGGTTTTTTCGAAACGAGTCTAGTTATTATCTATCTCTCTCTCTCTCTCTCTCTCTCTATATATATATATATATATATATATATATATATATATATATATATATATATATGGCGGCTTCTAAGATAGTATTGAATCTATTGTTATGTCAGCTGCTAAGAAATTTGGCTCACTTTTTTCGTACTCGACAATTTTTCTATCCAGAATCTATCTTGCATATCTATAAGTATATCACTCGCCCAGAATATTGCTGTCACATTTGGTCCGGTGCTCCTGCTATTTATCTTGAGCTACTTGATAAGATCCAAAGAAGAATAAGCATTGGTATTGATCTGACGTCTCGGCTTCAGTCACCTTCACATCCCCGTAAAGTTGCCTGACTGTGATTTTCTATAAAATGTTGACAAACAAGTAAAAGTTGAAACGAGGCTCATTCAAAAAGTTTTGAGCCTCACCCAGAAGAATTTGAAGAAACGACACACTTTTTCACTATTATTAATATACTTTGCCTTGACATCAATGCGTCCGAAAGATGCCTAAGCATTGCAATCCCATCACCGAAGAAGGTGGCGTCCTGGTTCTTCAAAAATTCCTCCACAGTACATATGATCTCATTTTTGTTTCCAAAATGGCGACCAAACAGGTGGGATTGGAGCTTAACAGGAATAATTCAGATGGCGCTAACATTGTTGAGTAAGGAGGATGAGGTAACAATTTAAAGCCAGAGTTTCCTGTTTCGTAAACTGCAACCTGAGCAGTGTGAAAGGTTGTCTTATCTTGGTGAGAGAGCACACCTGCTGTCAGTTTCCCTTTTCGTTTCGACTTAATTTCTTCCTTCAATTGTCTTAATTCTGAGGCAAATACTTGCCATTAATAGTTTCCCCTTTTCCAAGGTAGTCTATCATGATTAAACAAAAGCCATCACCTTGCTAACAGATGTCTTCGGAGTGAAGGACAACAGTGTTTTCATTGTTTGCTTTGAATCTTTGATTCAGATTCGAAATGGCGAACCATGGTTTCAGTTTGGATTACTAATCTGCGATGGAAATTCTCAAGGTCAGCCTGGAAGTGAGTTAGAAATGTTCTGGAAATGTTAATCTATGTCAGCATCGTTGGGGCCCATCTTCCTGGCAGTTTGCTCATCCCCTAGATCTCAGTTAAAACAGTATGGACCTACTAGAACTAAAGCCTATAGACTTAGCTGTCTGTTGGATAGTAAGACGTCTGTCATCCAAAATGATACAGTGAATGGCATCAACTTATTCATCAATTGGACGACCTGACCCAGGGTATCTTCTGTGATGTCCCTGCTCCGCTTCAATTCCGTAGACCACTTCTTCACAATTCCACAGGAAGGGGAGTTCCCGACAATGTCTGTACCATATCCTCATGGATTTCCTTGGGTGCTATACCTTTATTTTGCAGATATTTTATGACTGTTCGGTCCTGTGTTTTGTCCATTTTTAGATTTGTCAAACAGCTCTCACCTTTGTACGGGCGTCCCCTATACAGAAGTAAAGACAGAAATCTGAATTGGTTGTTCTAGTTCTATAAGAAATGGTATGGTTTTTCTTTCTGTGTGAGACTCATAACTTTTTGGGCGACCCTCTTATTATAAGAAAAAAGAAAAACAGTGTACATTCTTTTTTAAATTAATTGTAATTTTTGCAGTCATATGGACATTTATTGTACCATCAGCCAGTTTACTCATCTTATTGTTTTTGTGCTATGTCCATTCAAGTCTTAGATGATCATGACTCTCCTCAACTTCCTGTCCTTAGTAAAGTTTATCTTTTCTCAATCACTCGCTGCTCCTGTTCTGCCAACCATTTACCCAAGCTCGTTAGTTTAGTTATGCGCTGTTTTCATCTATCCCTCTAGCTTTCAATATTCCCTGTGAGTGCCAAATTTTCTGAGCCTTAATTATGTGGCCTCGAAATTTAAATTGTCGTCTTCTGATTGTAAATATATATTTCTTGCATGCAGTGTTCCCTTAGGACTGTGCGATCATGGCTCTCTACAACTACCAGTCCTTTGTAGCCTTTAATCAAATGTCTTTTCGCCATCTCTACCCATCTGTGTTCTGCCAACCAAGATCGTTAGGTAGCTTACACGCTGTTTTTCTTTGTCCTTCTTGCCTTTAATATATATTGAGAGTGTCAGAACATCTCCACAATAATTGAAATTCGAGAAAAACTGGTTTGATCCTGTGAAGGTTTATTTTCTCTTTTTTATATATATATAGAAATTGTAGTGGAACAACGTTGTTAATGTCTTTCGGGTATTTCTGTTATCGTTTTGGTTCACGAGTAAGAGAAAGTAAGTATAAGCATTGTTTTAAGTCAGCCTTGCGCAGAGTTGAAACAGCCAAAGAAAAACCTTGATTTATTCCATAGATGGTGTTTTTTTGGAAGCCACGTGTAAACGCCATGGGTTGGAAAGTGAAAAGAGAGTCCTCTAGCAGTTAACCAAGGAAGCTAACAATCCCCAGCGGAAACGTGGTTGTCAATCTTGGAGCAAAAAGGAGAAAGAAGATCAGGACTGAAAATGTTTGTCATTTTATACAACTAACAAGCACCACCTAACAGTGTTTGACGAAACCAAGTGGGAGTAATCTGGTTCCTTTGCTTTTAACATCGTGTATTTCTTTTTATTATTAATATTCAGTATTATTTATCGATTTTATTTAATTTTCCCGCAGATATTACGATCTTTCAGTGTTTAAAAAATACGAGAAAGTTGTTTATGAGAGAATGTAGATGTAAATATCTTGGTAGGAAATATGTCATCTCATGAGTGCCCTAAAAAGTAGAGAGCCAGAAAGAGAGAGGGGGGGGTTAACGATATAAAAGATGAAGTAGAAAAGAGAGGGGAGGAAAAGAAAGATTAAGATTAAAAAATTAGAAACAAAATTTTAGACACACACAAAAAATACTTAGCGTTGCTTTTAACTACAGTCTCCCATCGTTCTACAAGCTTATGGCAGCCATTTTCTCTGAAAAATTCGTGTTTTTTATTGGGAGAAAGTTGTAAGGTTCTTTTCAATTGACTGGGCAAAGTCAGGAGAATAAGGTGGATGCAGTTTCCCATTTCAATGTATAGGCTTCCGCATGGTCTGTTTCGGCAGATGTCGTCTTGGGTTTTCCCGGTGGAATGTGACACCCTTTACCATTTGTCAAAATCGACTGTTTCTCTTGAACACCAATCTTTACACATGGTTAAAAACAGTTGCGATATCAATTTTCAAATTCTCAGCAGTCCCTTCCGTCGGAATCTACGGTTTATTCTCCACAGTTCTAAGGAGGACGTCTTCATCGACACCGGAAGTTTGCCTTGAGCGTGGTTGATCACTTAGGCTAAATTCACCATAACGAAATCTGAAAGATTTTTTGTTACAGTCACAGAGCATAATATGGAAAAAAGTGCGTTGCCTATTTACCATCTGCAACAGAAAACTGTGTGATCACAGTAGAAATGATAAAGTCCTGACTAAATGCAAAATAACAGGTATTGAAGCCATCCTAATGAAAATCCAACTCAGGTGGGCAGGACATCTTTCTCGTATGAGCAATAGCAGACTTCCAAAACAACTTGTCTTTGGCCATATTTTAACAAGCAGGTTAGTTGCGAGGCCACAGTAACCTCTATTCACGCTGAGGAAAAAAACGTCAAAGCTAAAGAGCTGGCCTATACAAAATTTTGAGCGAAGCCATCTTGAACATCAGGTTCAACTGCGGGATCAAATATCAAAGAAAGTTGGCAGCATGCTGCTCCTCTCAATTATAGCCTTACCTGCCACTGGGGCTTTGGCGCACGCAGTATAGCAGGCGTTGCTCTCCAATCGTAGAAACATGGGGCAATTAATCCTCCACCACTCGAGCAAAATGGCTAAACCAGATGTTTCATTTGTTTGCAAAAGACTTGCAGGCCACAGGAGACACATGCATGTCCATAAAAGTTAAGCAGCTGTTATTTTACCGAGTTCTCATTTGTTGTCCGAGACGAGACACTCAACCATATATATATATATATATATATATATATATATATATATATATATATATATAAATTAAAAAATTAAAATATGTTTTTTTCCGCTACACAGTTCTAACCATGTTTCAAAAAATGGAAGCTAAAAGCCACGAAGACATTAGTTCCATTTCATCCTCAAGCGAATTTTGAATTTAAGAACACCGGATTATATATCTTACTGTTCTTCCTTTATATATATATATATATATATATATATATATATATATATATATATATATATATATATATGAGATACACCTACCTAAAAGTATAAAAGAAAATTGTAGTTGGTTAACATGCACGCTCAAGCACACATATACATTCTAGCGTATATACGCTGGCCAGAACGCACATAGCAGTAGGATTTGGATTTCTGGCCATCCTTACACGTATGGAAGTTTCAGATTGATAGCAAAAGCGTCCAATTGTGACCCGTCTCCCTGCTTCTCAGTGGGAAATGTTGTCCTCTTGGCCTCTTTTCGTTTCCAAGAAGTGAACGGACAAAGCGCGTTCGTCTCTGACTCTATTTTGATGCCACATGGCGGACCTTTTGGAAGCAAACCTTACATTCATCATTCTATACTTAAGAGAACATTCGCAAAAGGTAAAAGCTTTGTATCTTGCGTATTGTTTTTCACTACAATAAATGTTACGTTTAAGATACGCTTTTAGCACAACGTCGACACTTTGACTTGCAGTTACCCAAAAAATCGAAGACACTGACACGTCTACACAAAAAAAAACAATACCCTGACCGGTGGTAAAAGTTGCTGGTAGCGCCAGGGGTGGCAGTACTTCCTTAACCACCGAAACTTTGTTACCTCCCCAGGTTGGCAGCCATCCAGGGTAGGGTATCGCACGTGCTTCTGGATTTTTCTAATTCTTTTTCCATGTCTACTAAATAAAGATTATCCAGTGCAGATTTATGACTAAATGAGCAAGACATAACAATTCCTCTGTCAGTGACATGATTAAAAAAAAAAATTTTTTGGCCGACTGATGATTGTGGTAGTGTTAAACTGGAGTAGTGATCTGAGATCTGAATATATATACCGGGTGTAGCAGCAAAATTGACCGATTCGCGTAACAGCATGTGATAATTGTCCTTCCCACAAAATGTTTGACTAATGGAATTTTTCCCATATTTTCAGAAGAGACGTTTAGCCATCTTGACACTATTGTAAGAATCACTGAGATATTCAACTAAAAAATGAACAAATTAAAATCGTTTTGTGTCATCCCCACTATGTCTTCCCAACTAAGCAATGGTGAGAGGAAAAAGATCATTCAGGCCTTCAGTAATGGTACCAAGATTCATACTCTGGCTTCAATCTTTAAAATTCATTCAAGAACCATCAAGAGAACTGTGAATATGTTTAAAAACGAGGGTACAGTACAGAAGTAAACTGTTTCAGGAGGTCACAGCAGGAAGAGGGATCATCATTTCAACTTAGAGCTAAATACATTCTTATTATTCAAAGTAGACTCTAATAGTGTTATAAAAACGTCAGAGAATTCCAGTAAGATATCTTTAATCATTTCTGAGATACAAAGTTCAAAGCTGCATCTAACAATTGAACAATTTTGCTGTTACACACACACACACACACACACACACACACACACACACACATATATATATATATATATTAAATATAAATGAAAATATAAACCTAAACCAGCTTAAAGAAAATCATCTAAACATTTTAAAATTTCGTTGTCCAACATCCGTGGTATTCGTACCAACTTTTGCAATGTGGAATCGTTCCTCTGATAAGTCTCCTGATATACTAGCTCTCTGCGATACTAACCTTAACTCATCATTCCCTTCCACTGATTTCTTGATTCCTGGCTACCTTCCTTAGAATGAACTCTAAAATTCCCATGCATCGCCTGGGAGTTTATGCCAGCGATCATCGCCTGCTTGCTAGGGAAGTCTCTTTGGAATCTCCAGACCATTCGTATATATATATATATATATATATATCCTCAATTCAGTAATCTATCTCTTCTTTCTCTATCGTTATCCTTCCTCTCAATCTGTGTTGTACTCGGTATCATTTCTGATAATATAAACAAGGCCATCTCTATACATTAGTTTGCAGGCATATTTGTGTTAACGCCCACCATACCATGTGCCTTAAACACTCTGTCACTGACCTCGCCGGCATGCAAACCCTTAACGTTTCTAATATCTCCCGGAAAGGGATATATTTGATCGAAATAGCTAAGTGCGTTTTGGCTACTATAACCAAATAGTACACGGTGGCAGTAATCGACTGGTACTCGTCGTAGTCGCAGGTAATTGGTGTAGACCAATAGGATAACCAATGGCGTAGTCCAATGGGCGACGTCATAGACTTAAGCTCTGTCGTATCTACACGCCCGTCTGTATTTATGACGGACACCAGCCAATCATAATCCAGTGAGAGGGAACACAGGTGTACGCATATTCTATTATATCACCTCCTGCTGAGCTAAATTTTCCCGTGAAATTTAGCTTTAATACTTTCTCTTTTTAGGGTCTGGACTATTAACGTTTTTCTTAAGCCTTTTTCCGCCTCAATCATCTTTGCACTGGTAGCGTTTGACACACTGGTACCTCTGGCCTTGAGGTCGGGGATGCCTCCATTGGCGAATGTTGACTTACTGGAACGGGAATTTCAAAGACGTCATACAAGACTTCCATTGGAATGTCTTCGGTATTTTCCGCGACCTCTGTTGTAAGTCTGGGTCTTAATTGATTCCAATGTCTTTTACACGGAAATTCTTCTCCTTCTATGTCATATATAACTCAATTCTTTTTGGTTATTACAGTTTTAATCACTAAATCCCTCACGCAAGTGGCTGAATTTCTTGCACATTTCCCCAGTAACACTGACGGGTAACGCTTCCCTTCTCGATCTCTGTTTTACCTCCATCCCTGACACTTGTCGCGCTACGAATCTCTGCCCTTTTGGCGACTCTGATCACACCGTAGTGACTATTGACATCTCTTTCCACTCCCTCTCTAACTAAACATCTTACTAACAGAATATCTTTCTGTTGCTAACACGCAGGCTGAGACTCGTTTCGTCATTTCCTTCGCGATATCCATTGGAATGTGGTTTTTAATCACTCCGTTCAAAAATGTGCGCCTGAGGTGTCCTCCTGGGTAAAAGCCGGCATCGAGGCTTTCCTTTCAGCAAGAAAAAAACAAAGATAAATCGCACTTATCTCCTTGGTTCTCAGCTGCTATTGCCCATAGGAATCACTTCTTCCGTCTGTATCGGAGTGACAAGTCTGATTACAACAGACGCCTCTTTCGCTCTGCTCGTAATGAGTGCAAGAGTGTCCACAATGAGGCAAAGTTACTATTTGCTGATAGAATGAAAAAACGTATTGCATCTCGCAAGTTTGGTTCCAAAGATTGTTGGCGGTTCTTCAAGAATTTAATGAACAACAGCAAATCCATAACCCCTCCTATATTCAATCAGCTCGAGATAAGGCTGAATGCAATGCTCGGAAATACTCATCCAACTCAATACTCGACTCGTCCGGAGTACCTACACATAATTTTTCCCTAGAACTGAGTCTCTATTGAGTGAGATGAGCATAACCACGTCGATGGTATTCGACATAATCTCTAAATTAGACTCTCATAAGACAGGTTGAGGTGACGGGATACTTGCCGTAGTCTTAAAGAAATGTGCCCCTGAGCTGGCTCCAGTTCTCTCTAAATTATGTTACTGCTTCACTAACGTTTGCTTTCTAGCCTGTTGGAAGTCCTCATCTGATGTCCCTGTTTCTACAAACTCTGGAGACCCTTCTGACCCATTTAATTACCGTCCTATCAGTTTCCTACAACTTTTTGGCAAAATTTTCAAAGCATTAATCAATGCCAAAAAGTTAATCACCTTAAACCATGATCTTCTTTCTGACAAACAATATGGTTTCCGCTTTGTCCGGTCTACCGCTGACGTGCTTACAGCCATAACTGAATTTGTAAACCAAGCTCTTGATAATAACAGCAAAGCACGAGGTGTTGCTCTAGATATCTCGAAAGCGTTTGACAGGCTTTCTTATCTCGGCCTTCTACGTAAGCTTCAGAGATACGGTATTACATGACGATTATTTTAATCCAATCATTCCTGTTACACCGTGAAGTGATGGACATCTTAAACGGGTTCTTCTTCATTTCCTTTCATAAGAACACTGACGTTCCCCAACGCACTATCCTGGGTCCCACAATGTTTCAGATCTTCCTCAATGATCTTCCTGATGTCACCAGTTCTCACTTCCGACAGTGGAACTCCTTTTCCTTTTACTTGCTTCCCTGATAGCTATCACCTTCAAATATTCAAATGTAATGTCAATCGACATGTTCTGACTCCTTGATCTTGATCCTCGTCCTTCTCATTGTCTTTTCCTCAAACACCGTTCTTTACTCTTGCATTCACTCTCTTAAACCCCTTGCGTGCTAGTGGCACTGCCGTCTTGCTTGGGGTAAAATGCTTAAAATTTCAGGAAAAAAAGTTACCAGATAAAACTAACAGCTGGGCTTATTGTTATTAGTAACAATTAATCGCTGGGCATTTTTGTGACGTTTTTTATAGCATTTTCACTATTTTTCACTTTCTTTTTATATTTCATTGTCTTCGTTTCTCCAATAATTCTTTTTCTTTTAATACCACGTTTTCCCTTCCGGTTTTCTTTCCATTTTTTTCCTTACATTTCCATACCGTTTCATTTCCTTTTCTTCTTCTTTATTTTCATTGTTCCCGTTTTCTTACTTTTTGCCATTTTTTTCATCTCCCGTCTTGCTTGGAGTGAAATGCTTAAAAAAATGACCACTAGAGGTTGATATGTCGCTAAACAAAATCAGACTTTACAAATGATCCCAGGGTATGTCACTATCAGGATCCATTAACGTCTTCTCTTGTGTACATATTTGATGTCGGGGCGATTGCTCTCCAAGCGCTTATTAGTCGTAAAAAACATGAGCCTCCCTTGCTCATTCATGTCTGCAGACGGTGGGGAATGCTCGTATCACGTCTTTGTTCGATGGAGGACGAGCTTCCTGTATCTTTCCCAGTGTAAGTGTTACATTCTCATGGCGAAGACTTCACTGTTTTTACGCCAACTGAATATAGTCACTGACAATGTGCTGCACATTTTTGCTAGCTTTCTCTACACAGTCTGCACAAGGAATGTATTATTATTATTATTATTATTATTATTATTATTATTATTATTATTTTATTTCCTTTGATTTCTGGTGTGTACTCATGTCTTTCCGGGTTTCGCCCAGAGACCTAAGGTCAGAAATTGCATCATGACATTTTCCAAAAATGAAAAACAGCATACATATTTTCCATAGATAAAGTCCTTCGTAAGGTGTGGGCTGTACTTGTAAGAACAATTTTTTATATTTCTTTAAGGCATGGACTTCCAGGAATCCCTTCAATGAGTCTATTGGAATCTTTTCAAATCAATCCTAGTAGCACGCTTAAACTCATGCAGCTAGAGCAACAGGTACTGTTGGTGTTCTCATGTGCCAATTATTATTATTATTATTATTATTATAATTCTTTTCCTAAGTCTGCACGACCGTGACGCCCTGCCAATACCACATAATAAATGGACTATTCCATTTTGACAGTGTGAAAAAAACGTTGAAACGTACTACTTGGTTTTAGAAAGAAGATGAAAAAAGGAAGGGAAATAGGAGTGAGAGAAAGAATCATATTAAATGGGAAAGCACAGATACTACACTTTGATTTTAGCCAAAAGCCGTTTATTTGCTTGACCCCCACTGAGTCAGGTTGTGACACAAGGTCGGTTTTTAACGTGGGGACCCGAGTGTTTTCACTCGGGCCGCTGGTTCAAGCTGGTCTTAGCTGGTCGTAGCTTGTCCAAGCTGGTCAGAGCTGGTCTAAACTAGTCATAACTGGTCTTGGCTTGTCGTAGCTGGTCCAGACCCGAGTCTGTCCAAGCTAGTAGTAGCCGTGATCGAATCTTAGCCAAAAGGCCGAGAAACAATTGCGACGCGGTAATTTTTTCAGAGGCACCGTATGGCGAAAATCGAGTAAGGCAGTCGCTAAACTTCCATGTATTATAAATAAAATATCTTTGCCTGCTGATTTTTTTAATTATTAGAAAGAAAAATGTTAGTAAGTTATTATTATTATTATTATTATTAAAATAATAATAATAATAATAATAATAATAATATTCCCGTAAGCTAAAATGACGGATGGTAAATTTGCTATTTTGATAGCAACAGCAATGTAGAATATGTTATCGCAGAGCGCATATTTCTTGAGGCGGTGCCCAGAGTGGACAGTTCTGAAGCCACTCTTTTTTTTTTTCTACAGCGATAAAATCCATTGCAATCAACTTGCCAATATTGTGAGAGAAAATCGGAGAAATAGGAAGAAAAAAATTAAAAATATAAGCTGAATAACAGAAGTTATGTCCTTAAAAGAGTTGAACTAAAAATAGTGAGATTTTTACGATAACGCTTGTGGGGGGAAAAAGCAATGATAATTCAGGAAGCAGAAATGTAGGAAGAATCCCAGAGAAAAAGCATAAAATGAAATTCAGGAAGGAAAAGAAAGGAAGGGAAAAATTTAGAAATTAAGGAAAACGAAAAAAAAAAAAGAAGAGTTATAGGAAGAAAAAGAAAGAAGAAAAACAAAAGAAAGAAGTAAAAAACGAAAAAAAAAACAAAAGAAAGAAGAAAAAAGAAAAAAGCAAAAACGAAAGAATGACGTAAGAAAGAAGAAAAAGATAAGAAAGAAGAAAGACATGAAAGACAAAAAAGAAGTAAAAGAAGAAGTAAAAAAGAAAAAGTAAAAAAGAAAGAAAGAAAACAGATAGAAAAAGAAAGAAGTAAAGAAAGAAGTTAAAACAGAAAGAAAAACAAAAGAACGAAGTCAAACAAAAAAAGAAAAAAGAATTAAAAGAAGAAGTAAAAAAAGAAAGAAAAAAGAAAAAAGAAAGAAAAAAGAAAAGAGGAAAAAAGAAAAAAGAAGTTAGAAAGAAAAATATATGAAAGAAGTAAAGAAAGAAGTATTAAAAAAGAAAGAAAAAAAACAAAAGAAAGAAGCAAAAAAAGAAGAAAAAAGGAAGTATATAAGAAAGACGAAAATAATAAAAAAAGTAAAAAAGAGAGAAAGAAAGAAGGGAAAAAGAAAGAAACGAAAAAGAAAGAAGAAAAACAAAAGAAAGAAGTAAAAAAGAAAGAAAAACAAAAGAACGACCTAAAAAAAAGAAAGAAAAAAGGAAGGAGTGAAAGAAGGATTAAAAAAGAAAAAGGTAAGACCGTAAGAAAGCAAAAGAAAGAATTAAAGAAAAAAGTAAAAAAAAAGAAAGACACAAAACAAAAGAAAGAAGTAAAAGAAGAAAAAAGAAAGTAAAAAGAATGAAGAAAAAACAAAAGAAATCAATAAAAAAGAAAGAAAAAAAGAAGTAAAAAAGGAAACAAGAAAAACAAAAAAAAGAGGTTAAAAAAAAACAAGAAAAACAAAGAATTTTAAAAAATAAAAATAAAAACGACACAAGAAAAACAAAAGAAAGAAGCAAAAAAGAAAGAAAAAAATTGTGTCTCTTCGAAATTTGGGGCTATCTCTTATTGACATTATTTGCATGTCGATTATTGTCCTCATCTTTGTTGTTACTATCCCAACATTTCATAGGTTTTTATGTCGTCCGGCTCTCATCAACTGCTTTCTTATGTGCGGAAGGTGTCATGAATAAGTGAACAGAAATTAGAAATCGGAGAGCCGAGTTCGAATTCCAGTCGGATTCGTCACATTGACTTACACGCAAATATGCTTGGAAAATATACGAAGTCATCTCCTCACCCCCAGCTTTGAGTTAAACAGTAAGTTTCATATCCTGAAAAAGCAATGTTATTCTCAAAATCAAATTTTAATGGTAATACTGAAAGAAATTCTTACAATCCAAGATACATTCCGGCTTTAAATAAATTACAAAGGATTCATAACTTGTAAAAATCAAATCAATCAATCAATCGTCAAAGAGCATAACAGTCAAGCGATGTTTCCTGAATTTGGCAACATAGTAAATGTGAATTCAATCCCTCGGCAGGTTAGTATGTACTCAGTGTAAACGGCGAGAGCAGTACTAAAAATAAGAACTAAACGAGATATATCTAGACATGGCCAGTGAAATGAGAATAATCTACCCCTATAGAAGGAATAAAGTGTTTAGTTTGAAATTCTTACTGCGATGTTTACTTAAATGTGATAGTTTCGTTGCTTTCAATGTTTTTTTTAATATTCCGCATCTTTTCTCTTTGTTTAATAACGTCAGCTTCTTTAAATATGTTCTTGCTAGTAAATACAAGTTTTCTTGCTTATCAATCTTTTTGGTATCTGTCTATATTTCTGAGATGAGGTATTATGTACACTATTTAAATTATTCGGACTATTGTCCTCATCTTTGTCGCCATATTTATTACAATATTTCGTCCCTTCTGTATATGTCTATATTTCTGAGATGAGGAATTATGTATACTTTGTACTTTATTCGGACTATTGTCCTCGTCTTTGTCGCCATATTTATTGCAATATTTCGGCCCTTCAGTATATGTCTATATTTCTGAGATGAGGTATCTATTTAAATTATTCGGACTATTGTCCTCATCTTTATCACCATATTTATTACATCGTTTCGGCCGTTGAACTGGAACAGTCTACCCCAGTGCGAGAAATAAAGGGTTCAGTTCGACATTGCAACCACCTGAAGAAGGCCGGAGCTTAAAACGGCCAAAACGTTGTAATATATATGGCGACAAAGATGAGGACAAGAGTCCGAATAATGTAAATAAAGTATCAATCTTTTTTTTTTAAATTTTCTAATGTGGAACTGACTTCCGATCACTAAAATATGCACTTTGAATAAAATAGGAAACACAAAAGTCAAGTTATTGTATATATTACATATATAATCTTAAAGCTGATAACATTCAGCCCGAAAAGCCAGTTCGTCTACTAAAAGAGAGAGTGCTGGAAGGACTTAATATGTATAGAATCTAAAACCTTTAGGTGGAAATTCAAATGAGCCTTTCTCAGTAAAAAGAACATATGTTTGTTATAGGACTGAGCACACAGATGGTCATTTAAACAAATGCTCAGCTATTACCACCACATAGTTATATTAGTGCACCCATGTAAATTAGCTAACTTTCTATTCAGAATATTGGCTGATATATGTTGATTAATTCTTAATTCTAATCTATGACCCATTCTACCTATAGAGCTACCATCATTTACATCCAATGTAGCTCTACATTCATTACTAAAAATTACTGTTAAGAAATCACTTTTCATACACATCTTTGTTTCTCTTTGTGATTCCTGGGATGAGGAGTAATCTTTGTTTACATCTGGACTATTGTCCTCATCTTTGTTGTTTTTATAACAACATATTGATTACTGTGTCTTCTGGCCTTCATCAGATATATGTTGATCTGGATAGCCTACAAGAATTCGGTGATACAGTAAAATGTGAGTTCAAACCCTGGCGTGGGCGGTAGGTACTTGAACTCAGTGGAAATAGGATAAGCAATATCTGAGCAATACTAACAATAAGATCTAGACGAGATAGCCGTAGTTATAGGCATTGGAATGAGAACTCGGAACTCACGTAGACTGAATAAAGGGATCAGTTAGAAATTAGCTAAATGATACGCAGATGGGGATGTAGGAAGATAGAAAAAAAAGGAAAAATAAAAAAAAAATGATATGACATGTAAATGGAAAGACAATAAAAATGGGAAGACAATGAAAAATGGGAAGGTTTGGTTTCGTTTATTTTACGGTAAATCTAAATGGGTTACTTAATACCGACAAAATTTTTATTGCTGGTATTTTTTTCTTCAAAAATGTATTTCTGAGAATATTTTTCCTTCAAAAAATATATAACTTGTAATATTTTTTTTCAAAAACTATATAGCTGTTTGTACTGCCCTTAGTTTTTTTTTAATGTATTTCTGATAATTATTTTTCCTTCAAAATGTTATTGCGGGTGATAATTTTTCTACAAAGTATTTCTGATATTAAAACCTATTTTTATAGTTTCATAGTATTTTGACCCAAGTATGGGTGTTAACTATTTGCCCATAGCTGGGATCCTAACAGGTGCTACCACACCGGATCATGGGCCCACCAGCAATTAAGAGTTGGTTCCATGCTCTTCAAAATCTTCTGATCAAAGGTCTTGCTGTCGGACATGGTTTATCGTCTTACCGAGGACGCAGATATAGTCTATCGGGAAAATGGGAAGACAAATAAAATGGGAAAACAATAAAAAATGGGAAGACAAAAATAGGAAGACAATAAAAATGTGAAGACTGCCAAAAATGGGAAGATAATAAAAATGTTAAGACAATGAAAAAGTGAGGATTTTGAAAATGGGTAGACAATGAAAATGGAAAGACAAGAAAAAAATGTGAAGACAAGAAAAAAATGTGAAGACAATAAAAATGGGAAGATAATGAAAATGAGAAGACAATGAAAATGTGAAGAGAATGAAAATGGGAAGAGAATGAAAATGGGAAGACAATGAAAATTGGAAGACAAATAAAAATGAGAAGGCAATAAAATAGCAAAACAATAAAAATGTGAAGACAAAAATAGGAAAACAATAAAAACGTGAAGACTGCCAAAAATGGGAAGATAATAAAAATGGTAAGACAATAAAAATTGAAAGACAATGAAAATGGGAAAACAATAAAAAGGAAAGGCAACAAAAATGTTAAGACAATGAAAAAGTAAGGATTTTGAAAATGGGTAGACAATGAAAATGGGTAGACAAGAAAAAATGTGAAGACAATAAAAATGGAAAGACAATCAAAATGTGAAGAGAAGGAAAATGGGAAGACATTGAAATGTAAAACAATAAAAATAACCAAAAAAGGAAATGAAAATAGAAAGAAAAATTAAGGAAATGTGAGGAGAAAAAAATGAGAAGAAAATAGAAAGGGAAATCGTGTTATTAATAGGAAAAGAATTATTGGAGGGACGAAGACGGAACGAAAAATAAAAAGAAGGAAAAAGTGGAAGAAAGACAATCGAAACAGGAAAAGTAGGAAGGAATACGGAAAAAATAGGCGAGTCAACGGAATTATAAAAAAACAAAGGAAGTAGAATGAAAGACGAAACGAAACATAAAAGAATGATCAAAAGTTTTTTTTTTGTAAGACAAAAGCAGCATATTCTCCCAAACTAAGTAACCACTTGCGTCTTTCTTACTTTATTACCTTGCTTGGGGTGTAATGATTAAAAGAATTAAGGAGGGCTATGGCCTCTTACGTCCTGAATGGAGATGGCATTCAAAAAACTCCTACGTAGGTGTTTAGCTCAACCTTACAATCTTAACCTCTTCAAATCAATATCTTCCATATCTTAATAACCTTACTTTCCTTCTACCTCCACCTACTTTTAGTAATTCTTTGTCATTAAAATTCATCCAGCGTCCTTTAAAAGAGCTCTGGTGAAATAAATTATTACAATGGAACCTTAAAGTGGTCTGTTTTTTCTTTAAATAATATATATATATATATATATATATATATATATATATATATATATATATATATACTTTTAAAAACAAGGAATGTATTGATTTTAATTTTAAAAGTCTCTAAGGCCCTTTCAACCAACATCTCATCAGGAGACAATCGTTGGATAATTAATCAACAGGAAAGAATATTAACGACAATGAAGAGCAAAAAACAGGGGGGAAACACTCTAAAATAACAAACAAGTGTATATGCTTGTAACGAGGGGAGGGGAAATAACGTGTAAATAAATAATAATAATAATATATATATACACACACACACACACACACACATATATATATATATATATATATATATATTTCTAAGGTTTGTAAAATGTTTCAGAATTGAAGACTGAAATATTCTGACAAACGAAAAGAAACCAAATATATTATTCTACCCACCAAAACGACAACTCAAAAAAAATATCTAAGATTAGCATAAAATGTGTTACAATTATTTCTGAAACAATGAAAGAATTAATACAAACAGCAGTTCAATCAATATAATATTTCCAGTATCTGTCTATATTTCTGAGATGAGGTATTATGTACATTATTTACATTATTCTGACTATTGTCCTCATCTTTGTCGCTATATTTATTACAATGTTTCGGCCGTTGTACGCTCCGGCCTTCTTCCGGTGGTTGGAATGTCGAACTGAACCCTTTATTTCGTTCACTGGGGTAGACTGTCCTAGTTTCACGTGCCATGTTTAATGGATGTCAGTTATCAGTTATCTCCTGTTAATTTCCCTCTGAAAGTTATGCACTGCCTTAACCGGGTATTGAACTCACACTCTTTGGGTCCTGTCACTGGATATAACCAATGTCTTTATCCACTGTGCCATGTATCCTTGACACCGCCCTCTGTGGGATCATGTTGAGATCATAGACAAGGAACACCATTGGAAAATTCGTAAACTTAAGGAATCAGCACATATGCTAGGCTAGACAAAACTCCTGAGCCGACCAAGCATAGAAATGAATACAATATAGGAACCAGTAATAAGGAGTGCCAAAGAAAAGCGATAATAACAACATAGTTGAGCTCTGGTAAAAACATACAATGATAACAGCAAAAATTGCAATATGAGCACTGGTAAAATTGGTTGCCGAGACATTAGGTTTATAATACCCAGAAATTCATACGCAGATGTCCTCAAGGACACATGGCAGAGTAGGGGGCAACGTGCCTTGAAAGACTATCGGGCCTTAAACTAACATCTAATTTCAAGTGGAACTCGTACATACGAGACATCGCTAAAGATACGGATAAAGTGGTCGGCTCCCAGTACCGCTTCAGTAAGTAACAGACTCCTCCTCTACCTTCACAAGAGCCAAATCAGGCCGAGAATGGTTTACTGTTGTCATATTTGAACTGGAGCTGCCCAGACCGCATTTTCCGACCTCGATAGAGTTCAGATGCCTCTCTGAGTCTTTGTGGGTGACGAATTGTTTCCCATCATCCAACCTCTCACTCTCTCTCTCACAGGCGAGATGTAGCGAACCTCTCACTACTCTATCGCTACTTCCATGGAAAGTGCTCGAGCGAAACCTAACCTTCACGACAAGGACCCAGCATGACACTCACATTGGAGCCAACCGGCCACATTTCTTCCGCATTCCATTGGTGAGAACTAATTCCCAGCTTCTTCCTCCGAACCATTGCTCTGTGGAACCGGGACACATGAGGATGTTTCTACGGTCAATACAATGTTAACTAAATCAAGGCTAAGGTTAACCACTACCTCCCCCTCCTATCTGAGCAAACTCCTAACGTCACCCTCTATCTCGAGTGGCTTACGGGCAATGTACAGGGTGAATCTTTCTGACAAATAAAAAAATTTCTTTCGCTCTTACATATAACTATTTCCTTCTCTGACGTCCTTCTTTCATTCATTCGTTCTTTCTTTCATTCCTTCTTTCTTTCTTTCATTCCTTCTTTCTTTCATATACTTCTTTCCTATTTTCCTCATTCTTAGTTGAAAATCATTTTTTCACTACAAAACTCTCTATCCATTTTTCTTTCTATAGCGTTTGCATTTATTTCTTCTTTTCATAAATTATTTCCTTCTTGAACATCATTCTTTCGTCTTTTCTTTAATTTATGCCAGTTTGTCTATCTATCTATCTATCTATCTATCTATCTATCTATCTATCTATCTATGCCTGTATGTTAGTATCTATCTATCTATCTACCTCTGCCTGTATGTTAGTATCTATCTATCTATCTATCTATCTATCTATCTATCTATCTATGCCTGTGTGTTAGTATCTATCTATCTATCTATCTATCTATCTATCTATCTATCTATCTATCTATCTAGCATTCCCGCTACATTGCACATCTGTTTCATTTCTGCTATTTTCACGTTTCTATCTATCTATCTATCTATCTATCTATCTATCTATCTATCTATCTATCATTTCCGCCACTTTGCACATCTATCTCTCAATCTATGTTTCATTTCTTCTGCTTCACACATCTATCTATCTATCTATCTATCTATCTATCTATCTATCTATCTATCTATCATTCTTTATTTCCGCTTCTTTGCATGATATCTTTCATTCTTTGCTGTTACATTGCACATTTCTTTCTTTCTTTCTCCCATGTCTTTTCGGTTTAATCGCTTTTTCTTTTTTTCTTTTCTAAATGCATCATTGGAGTCTCTTATTTCCTTTAAACCGTTTTAGATTAAATTCACGATTTAATCCCAAATTCATTTTCCAAATGGCTCGCTTTAGTAGCTGAGGCAGCCACATCATTTAGTTTCAGCCTCACTAGATCTTGTTTTATTTCTCTTCATCCCAAGTCGCTTCAATTCAGCGTCCAATGGTTTTAATGTGCGTCCATATACGTGTGTGTTTCTGGCTTTGGTGAAATGGAGACACCAGTCTGGATTTTTACAGTCGAAACAGCAGCCCTTCTGGGATGAATTAAAAATTTCCGTATGAGATTGTTTGCTCTTGTCAGTATTAATAGACTGGCGCTATATAGTCTTTTTATATTAAAAAATATAGTTGTATTCAGTATTTTCTGCATTAATGTGTCTAATTTTGTGAATTGATTTCTAGGCGCTACATGGAGAGGCGAGTGTAATGAGGTAAGAATTGCGTGTGCAGTAATAGATATAATGGAATAAAATCTAAAAGGGAATATTAACAGAGGATACAGCCGAAAAAGGGAATTAAAAGGGATAAGGAAGGGAAGAAATATTGAGAATGAGGAGAAGAATGAAAAATACTAAGATAATAAATAAACGGAAGTTTGTGTAATTGAAGGAAAAATAAAGAAATAAAAGTAAAAAGAACGTACTGACCGTAAAGAAATAATGATACGAAGAAAATGAACATGTAAAGAGACTGAAGGAATGAAAAAAGAAAAAAAAAAGAAAGAAAAAAAGAAAGAAAGAAAGAAAGAAAGAAAGATGTGGAAATGATATGAACAGAATGTGAAAGAAAGTCGGAAAGTGAAAAGAAAGAATGAAAAAAAGAAAAAAAAAAGAACGAAAGAAGGAAAATGGATATTGAGAGAGAATGAAAGAAAAGAGGGAAAGTGAATAGAAAGAAAGATAGAAGAAAAGAAAGAAATAAGGAAGGAAGAAAGGAAGGAAAATGGATATGAACAGAATATGAAAGAAAGGCGGAAAGTGAAAAGAAAGAAAAAAGAAAAATGAAGGAAAATAGATATTGATAGAGAATGAAGGAAAAGTGGGAAAGAAATATAGAAGAAAGGAAAGAAAGAAAGAAAATTATTAAGCTGATAGAATGAATGGACGATGGAAAATGAATAGAAAGAAAAAAGAAAGAAAGAAAGAAAGAAAGTAGGAAAAAGGATATGAAGAGAGAAAGAAAGAAAGGTGGTAAGTGAAAAGAAAGAAAGAAAGAAAGAAAGAAAGAAAAATGGATATGAACAGAATATGAAAGAAAGGTGGAAACTGAAAAGAGAAAAGTAAGAAAGAAAGAAGAAAGGAAAAAAGAAAATGGAAATGCAGAGAATGAATGAAAGATGGAAAATGAAAAGAAAAAAGGAAAGAAAAAGAAAGAAAGAAGGAAAGAAAGACGGAAATGGGTATGCAAAGAGAATGTAGGGAAGGAGGAAAATGAAAAGAAAGAAAGAAAGAAAGAAAGATAAAATGAAGGAAGGAATGAAAGAAAAAATGGATATGCTGAATGAATGAAAGAACAGTGAAAAATAAAAAAGAAAGTAAAAAGAAAGAAAGAGGGAAAACGAATATGCAGAGAGAAAAAAGGAAAGATGGAAAGTGAAAAGAAAGAAAGAAAGAAAGAAAGAAAGACAGGAAATCAATATGCACTTCTACTCTTTTCGCGCAGTTCCAATCTTGGAACTCACTACTGATTTCTTGTTTTCCTGATAACTCCAATTTCAAAAATTTAAATGCTACACCAATCGCCATTTTGTATTTTTCTTGAACACAGTTCCATTTTTGTCCTTTCCTCAGTTCACTCCTATTTTATTTTCTCTTTCACTTTCACTTTCACTTTCACTTTCATTCGCCGTGGTCCTCTGTGGTTTAGTGGCATTGTCGCCTTGCTTAGGGCGAAACGATTAAAAAAAAAAGTATGTGATTCCTTCAAGCAGGTTTTCTCTTCAAAAGATTAGCCCGCAAGAATGCGGTAATGTTGCCATATCTGGGCTGAAGGTGTTTAAACTTCATTATCCGTTTCTGTCCAAAGTCTTTTACTTGAGCTTCTAGGTCCCTGATTCTCATCCTTTTTAAGTATCGACACACCTAGGAGGAAATAAAAATATTACGACACACTTTTTTTAAAAAAGTATACTTTAAAATGTTACAAAGAAAATAATAGATTTTTTTAATTACACACATAAATATGAAATTACTTTATTTCAATGTTTCTATTCAATCATTTGTGTAGCTCATTTAGTGTTGAACCTGTGCCTAAGCAGGCCCTGATTTCTTCTTCAATTGAGCGTAGTCTTTCTCGCTTCTTATTTTTGATGTTATTTAAAGTTGAGAAGCCAGATTCACATAAATAAGAAGTAGACTATTGCAATATAAATTATCAAGCCTTTTTAGCTAATGTGCGATTATCCTTTTCTATTGAAATCACAAAGGTATCATTGTGTAACCGTCGAATGTTTTATCTTAAGGCCTCGATCACTAGAAATGGTGGCCTATTTTCTTCTTCGCATAACTGAAGACCAATATTAGAAGGAACATTTACGAAGGTATTTCGAATCCAATGATACTATAATCCAATAATAGTCGATGATTTCGTCGAGCGCTTTCAGATAAGCTACTGTAATAGGGATTATTGCTTTAATGTACACATTGAAATTTTTAAAAGTTAGATTAAGCAGATAAAAATATTTTTTTTAAAAAGTGAATATTAAAACATATTCAAAATGATATAATCGAAGAATAGTGAATAGAATTATTTGAAAAAAGTTTAATACTTATTCATTAATTCACATACTAACACTGTACCATTACTACTTACACACACACACACACACATACATATATATATATATATATATATATATATATATATATATATATATATATATATATATATTAAAGAAAAAACAGTTTCCCATTATAATAATTTATTTCACCAGAGCCCTTTCAAAGGACGCCGGATCATCAGATAGCACTTCCAAACAATGAAACGAAAAATGAAAATTGATGTGTAGTCTAAGTTTTTGTAATTTAACAGAGAGTGTAATAAGGAGTGGTTAGAGAGACATAGCAGAGTTTAGAGAGGGTTTAACCTCTCTCTCAATCATACTTAGTATTGGGGGAGGAGGAGTGACCAGACCTTGACCTATTTAAACGGTTAACTTAACGGAAGTGACATATTGAAATGGGAGGGGAGAAGAGAAAAAAGAAAAAGTTAAAAGAAAGCAGGGGAAGTAAAGAAAAGAGGCTTTAAATGGGTTTTACATATGAAGGAGAGGGATGGTAAGTTTTAGCAATTTGATATATATATATATATATATATATATATATATATATATATATATATATATATATGGATGCCGTGACAATATTTATAATTGTGCCGCACACCGGTATGCCACAGCACGGCGGTAGAGAATCACTCTTTTGGACCATCGATATCTTCATGGGTTTCTTAATCCTCATTGGTTCCTTTAACATTTTGCTGTATTGTTTCATTGATACATTTTTTATTCTTCTTTCAATTTATATTTCTATTCTTATATTTGACGGGTTCGGTCGAATAACAATTTTGACAAGGATTTTAAAAAAAGGAGGCGATAATAGCGATAAAAACAATTTATTTTCCCGTTTTTATCACTATTATTATTATTATTATTATTATTAATGCACTATTCACTCGCAAAAAAAGAATTATTCTTACAATTTAAAATATCTTTTGGCTTCAAATGACCAGCAAAGTGTTGAGAAGCCGTAAAAAAAATCAGTTTTGCCGGGCAGATAGCAACAAGGCCAGCTGACAAAGTAACACTTACAAACATAATATTTTATTTTGAACTTTTAAAAAGATAAAAACACTTTTAAAAATATGAATATTAAAACAAAGTATTTAAAATAACACATTCGAAGAATAGTGAAAAGAGCTATTTGAAAAAAGTTTTATATTTATCTATTCAAATACTAACACTCTACTGTTACTACTTCCACACATACACACACAGACAGATTTATAGATATATATATATATATATGTATAATGTGACAATATTTCGCAGCACACTCAAGAGAATCACGCGGCACACCAGTGTAACACGGCACGGCGTTTAAGAACCACTGTGCCAAGGGAAGAATTATTTTTCCACTTTGTGACTTGAGCAGACGCAAACCTTGGACACTTTAATTTGGATCTTTTCTTTCATATCATAAGGGGTGAGATGAGTGAATATAAACCACGAATTTTGAATATAAGCCTCTACTTGAGTGGCTCTTGAGCCTTTAGTACAGAAAAATAATTGCTTATATTTTATCAGACCCTTGAGTCTCCTTAGATGTTAAACTTCGGTGATCCTGTATCCAACTAGAACAAACTTAGTAAATGTCTATACTGATAATTTTACGCCATCCTTATGAAGCGTTCCAATTTTATAGCCTTGTTCCAGTTGTAGCAGTGGAGTGGAGAAAGAAAAGAAGTAATTTATAAAAAGTAAAAATAAAAAACCAAAAAAAAATTGAAGAATGAAATTTTTTAACGGAGAATAAAAAGAAAAAAAAATTAAATAATTCCTTGAAAAACTGAAAAATGAGATCGATGAATAGCAATGAGAAAAAAATTGGAAGAAGCTGAAAAAAATCGCTGCCACTACTTGGGGGCATGTCAATTCTAACCCTTGAAAAGGAAATTGTTGTTGCTTTCTGGGAAGGAGGCCGGAACAATTGCTTTCTTTCATGGCCTCTGGTTGCATTCATGTTCACGTCCTATTTGAGGACTGTCCAATGGTAAGCGGGAAGAGAAAAATTTCAGTAAAGGTAACACGAGAAAAACAAGGACAGATAGATATAAGGTGGGAGGGGGGGAGAACGTTAGAGGAGTATATGTGAAAAAGGCCCGAGTAAAAAAGAGCGAGAGAGAGGGAGGGAGAGAGAGAGTAACTTAAGAAAAGAAGAGAGTGCCAGTGGAGACAAGTAGAAAAGCAAAGAGAGAAAAATGGCCGACCTTTATGGCGGGTTTAAGTAATATTGTCTCCATAAAAGAGTAAATCTAATAAGAAAGAAAGAAAGAAAGAAAGAAAGAAAGAAAGAAAGAAAGCAACATAGACTAAAAAAAAAACAATATGAAAGAGGGAAAAATATTCAAACGTAGAGAACATGGGAATAACAACGGATGTTAAAATTTCGAAGAACGAGAAACAGCGATCGCCCCCCCCTCCAAAAAAAAAAAGATGATAATTAAACAGCATAGAAAAAGAATAATGAAGCGTAAAAGAGAGTTGTGATGGAAAGATGAAACAATGAAAGGAAAAAAGAGGAAGAATAGTGGGAGAAGGAGATTTAATGACGAAAGTGAAGGGAGTAAGAGTAAGAGGAGGTTTAGTAACGAAAGGGGAAGGAGGTAGATTAGTAGGAGGATATCATCTAACAAAACAAAGAGTAGCAGAAGGAGATTCGTTAAAGAAGGGAAATAAGGGTGAGTAGTAGGAGAAAGAGGGTAACTAACGAAAGGGAATGTGGGAAGAGTAGTAGGGGGAGATCTAATAATGAAAATAGGAGTAGTAGGAAAAGGAGATTCAATAGCGAAAGGGGAAACAGAAAGAGTAGTAAGAAATGGAGAAAGGTGTGAGGAAGTGTAGTAGGAGAAGACGATTCAATTTCGAAAGCGGAGGAAGGAAGAGTAGTAGGAGGAGATCTAATAATAAAAGAGAGGGAAGAGTAGTAGGAAAAGGAAATTCAATAACGAAATGTTAAAGAGGAAGTGTAGTATTAGAAGGAGATTGAGTAAATAACGAAAGGGAAAGGAAGAAGAGTGAAAGTAGGAGGAGATTCAATAGCGAAAGGGGGAGGAAGAGTGAAAGTAGGAGGAGATTCAATAGCGAAAGGGGGAGGAAGAGTGAAATTAGGAGGAGATTCAATAGCGAAAAGGAAAGGAGGAAGAATGAAGAAGGAGCAATTGAGTAAATAGCGAAAGAGAAAGGAAGAAGAGTGAAAGTAGGAGAAGATTCAATAGCAAATGGGGGAGGAAGAGTGAAAGTAGGAGGAGATTCAATAGCGAAAGGGGGAGGAAGAGTGAAAGTAGGAGGAGATTCAATAGCGAAAAGGAAAGGAGGAAGAATGTAGAAGGAGCAATTGAGTAAATAACGAAAGGGGAAGGAAGAAGAGTGAAAGTAGGAGGAGATTCAATAGCGAAAGGGGAAGGAGGAAGAGTGAAAGTAGGAGGAGATTCAATAGCGAAAGGGGAAGGAGGAAGAGTGAAAGTAGGAGGAGATTCAATAGCGAAAGGGGAAAGAGGAAGAGTAGTAGAAGAAGAAGTTTCAATAACAAAAAAGGAAAGATAAAGATTAAGCATAAGATTCTAGGGAGACCGGAAATTCATGATAAAATAAAGAAGAGTAGGAGGTGGGGATTAAATCATGAATAGTGTAAGGAGAAATAGTAATGAGAGGGGGAGAAGAGTAGAAGGAGAAAGTAATTAAACAAGGAAAATATTAAAGGAAGAAGAATAATGGGTGACAGGGATTATATAACAAAATAGAGGAGGAAGAAAACTGTTGGAAAATGATTATATATTGAAAAGGATACAAAGAAAAGTAAGAAGTTTTGAAAGTGGGTCAGGCGGACCACATTTGGGTACCTCACAGTATAAAGTAATAGAAGCAAAGACGTTCTGTTTCGTGGACTTTGTGTGCATTTTAAATAACTGAGCAATTCAAGTAGTTGGTGTACGAGTCCAGGTAATTGTCAATATTGCAAAGAACATTTTTGGGGGGTTTTGTTTGGTTTGTTTTACGGCATATCAAACTCAATCGGTTATTTAATGGCGACAAGATTTTTATTACTGGTAATAATTTTTTTCAAAAATGTGTTGCTGGTAATATGTTTTCCTCAAAAATGTATTCCTGGTATTGAAACCTATTGTTACACTTTCATAGTGTTTTGACCCCAGTTTGGGAATTAACTATTTGCGCATGGTTTGTTTGTTTTTTTTTTTTTGTTGTTTTTTTTTTTGTTTGTTTTTTTGTTTTTTTTTACGGCATATCCTCCTTAATGCCGACAAGATTTTTATTGCTGCTAATATTTTTTTCTTCAAAAATATATTGCTGGTTACATTTTTTCTTCAAAAATGTATTGTTGGTAATAATGTATTGCTGGCAATAATTTTTTCTTAAAAGATTTATTGCTGGTATTAAAGCCCATTTTTATAATTTAATAGTGTTTTCCCCACAGTTTTGGGGTTAACTATTTGCACATAGTTGGGACTCTAACAGGTGCTATCACTCCGGGTAAGATTGTACCTAGAAACACCCACAATTAAGAGGTTGGTACACGCTCCTCAAAACCCCCTTATCAAAAGTATTGCTGTTGGATATAGTTTATCGTCTTACCCAGGACACGGATGTAGTTTATCGTCTTACCCAGGACGCGAATGTAGTTTATCGTCATACCCAGGACGGAATTTTTTTAATCATTTTGGAACTCGGTTCAAAATCAACCCTGTAAGTGACTGATCTGTGTTTAACAAACATCAAAAGCGAGATCTTTGAATTCAAAGGTCAGGAAATGTGTAAAATTGAAAAGTTAACAGTGAAAAAAACAAAAACAAAGGAAAACAATTCGTGCAACCGGAATATACTAGCTTTCAAGAAGTCATGCAATCAAAATCACAAAAAATATTAGAGACTATACTTTTTAACTCACTTCACGCCAAGCAAGGCAATAAAGCCACTAAGACGCAAAGAGTTGCTGAGTGTGAAGTAATATGAGAAACCATGTTTAGTGGTAAGGGGGGGCAATAAAAAAAATAGGAATTAAGAAGGCAGAAAATAACTATTGATATTGCATTTAAACTCTCGATCATCAAACTTGGAAAGCAAGAAACCGCAATAGACTTCAACAAGCGAGTAGTGCTAGAGAAGAAACTGTTAGCATAGAACTTACGGTTACATTTAGAGATTTTAACTGTAAAATGATGAGATTCTGCTGCCAATCTAGTAATGCACTTAAATTCATAAAGTCTGGATACCACAGAGGAAACTTCATCAGAACAATTGCCATGAAAATATTTATAAAAAAAATAGGGCACAGGGAAGCTATGGGAAATGATTGAAGCCGAGATGTTAGATGAGCACCAATAACATTGCAGTTTCTACTTTGGATTTTATCAAGAAATTCTAAATATATAGTGGAAGCATCAGACCAGATATGGCAGCAATATTCACAGCATGGATGAATGGTAGACTTATAAATAAAGCAGAACTTACAGTTACATCCTAGCCATTTCAATTGTAAAATGATGAGACCTTGCAGCCAATCTAGTCCTGCGCTTAAATTCATAAAGTCTAGGTATCATAGAGGAGAGTTCATTTGAACAATTACCATGAAAATATTTATAGAAAAGGCACAGGGAATCTACGATAAGGCAGTGGGGAAGTGACTGAAGCCAAGATGCCAGGTCAGCATTAATAGCATTGAAGTGTGTTTGGATTTTATCAAGAAACTCTAAATACATAGCGGAAGCATCAGGCCAGATATGGCGGCAATATTCAAAGTATGGATGACTGGAAGACTTACAAATAAAATAGAGCTTACGGTTACATACAGCTAAATCAATTACGACTAAGTAGTGAGTTCGATTCTCACTTGGTACTCAACAATTCCATCCTTGTGTCACATCTAAGCTACGCTTAGGATATCAGTGGCACCTCGGCGTCGTGTAATGGTTAGCAAGCGTGTCTCGCTAATACAATTGCGATTGAATAGTGAGTTTGATCCGCACTGGGTGCCCCATACTTTTAGACACGCGCCACATCTAAGCTCCGATTACAAAACTCACTATTATAGTATCGTGCAGTAGAAATGTTCTATGATGAGATTAAGGACTTAATTTTTAAATTGATTTCAAAATCTCCAAAAATCGACCGAAGACTATGAAAGAAAATTAGAATCTACAAAAGGTGCAATGAAATAAGCGAGAAAATTAGATAAAAAATTTAAAGAGGTTTACGCATAAATACGCAAATGCGTGTTAAGGAGTTCTTTAAGATCCCGCTCATTTTATATGCCTTAGGGTGAAATAAATGTTTCGCGGACATCATTAGTGGATATTACGTGTCTTTTAAATCAGTATTTAAAATCTTGACTTAAAGAACAAAGAATAATAAAACGGCATTAATTTACAAATTGATGTTTATTGAAAGACACATAGTCATATACACATGTACGCATTTACACACAGAGTATGGTTTTATATATATATATATATATATATATATATATATATTATGTACGGAGAAAACTGTAGGTTGAGAAATAAATAAAGAGAGGGAAAGGAGGGAGATTAGCAGAGAAAGGGGTTAAATATAAAAAGGGGAGGAGAAAGAGTAGCGAGAAAAGATGATAACGAAAAGGAGAAAGAGGTAGTGTATGAAGAGAAAAGGGTTAAGTGAGGAAAGGGTGAAGAGTAGTGGGAAAAGGAGAGAACATAACGAAATGGGGAATTAAGAAATGTAGAAAGAGATTAAATGACAAAAGTGAAAAGGAGTAAGTGTGGTGGGTGAAGGAGATAAAATAATGAAAAGAGGAAGAGTAGTGGGAGAAGTAGATCAAATAACGAATGTGGGGAAGTGTAGATAGAGAAGTATTTTACATAAAGAAAGTAACAGTCGTGAGCGAAGGAGATTAAGTAAAGAAAAGGGTAAGCGGGGAGAATAACGGGAGATGCAGATTTCGTAACGAAAGAGGGAAAGAGGACGAGTAGTGGGAGTAGGAGATAAAATAAGGAAAGTGGGACGCAGTGAGATAATTTAAGGAAACTGGAAGAAATAAGAGTAGTGGGAGAAGGAGATTACGTGACAAAATGAAGAAGAGGAAAAGTAATAAAAGAAGTCGATTACATCATGAAAGAAGGAAGGAAGGCGAGTAGTGGGAGAAGGAGAATACATAAATAAAGAGGGAAAAGTAAGATGAGAGGGAGGAGCTTAAATAAGAAATGTGGAGGGCGGAAGAGTAATGGAAAAGGGAGATTATATAATAAATGGAGGAATAAAAAGAGTAGTGGGAGAAGGTGATTACGAAAGGGGTAGGAAAAGAGCAGTGGGGAGAGAACATTACACAGCGAAAGGGGGAGGAGGAAGAAGAGATTACGTGGCGAAGAATTAGCAGTGACGAGGTCGTGAGTGGATATATTAATGGCTATTGGCTGAATTGAGGAATTCGGAAAAGTTCTCAGCCCGACTAGAAACTTGGAGTTTTCTACTTTTGCCGGATTTGAGGGAAGTGGCTTGTGCTGGTATCTGAGTGATTCTTTTTTTTTTTTTTTTTTTTTTTGCATTTTAAATTCTTAAATACCTGGAAGAAATTAATAAAATCCTATCATCACCGAGCCGACAATGAGCTCCAAACCAAACAACCAACCCCCCGCCCCTGTTTTCAAGAATCATGATTTGAACGAGTATAAGGACGAATTTCGTACACAAGAGAAAATCGTCTATACGATCCCTCATAGAGATGCGAGAAAAATGGTTCCGTTTACCACATCAGTAAGTACCTGACACCTTCTGCCATGCTCTACCATTGTAAGAGTTATGGCAGCCCGAAAATGGTCTACTGTTGCCATATCTAGCCTGGAACCGCCATGTTTTCACATTCTGGTCTTGATAGTCCTAAAGCTTTCTTACGGCCTTCACGTTACCTTGAAACACAGCCCCCCCCCTACGATCACCAAAATTAAGTAACGTCAAGCTTTGTCAGTACCTAAATCGGTGACCGCTTGGATGTACGGATGGTGCAATGAGTAATGACAAGGAATTGTTAATCGGACAGTCGAGTTCAAATCCCAGTTAGGTTCGTTATATTCATTTACGTGAAAATACAGTTGCGAAAGGTATAAATTTACGTCTTTTCTCCCAGATATGATTTAATTAATAAGATTTGTATCACTAAAACCATTGTTATCTCACCTGCAAAAATTCTTAGAATCTAAAACTATTTTGTGGATTCAAAAAAAGCTGCAAAAGTTTGAAAAGCCGAAGAAAATGAATGAATCAATTAATAAATCTACGCAGCATTTTTTTTTTTTTTGGCACAGACGAAATGTTGCAAGCCTACTCTATTGCTGCTTCCAGTGAAAATCTTCAAACGAATCTTCATTCCTGAATACCATTATCTCTGACCATTCCAGCTATACCGGCCCCGTACAATGAGGCGAACTACACCCATTCTCTTTGTATTGCATTAGTTAGAAGCCCCAATCGAACTGCTTCTTCCCACGAACCGCCACTTTTTAGAACCGACTCCCAAGTGGATGCTTTCCCGACCACTACAATCTTAACAGTGTTAAACGTTATTTTTCCCATGTGGACTCCTAAACGACACCTCTGACCTCTTACATCTCAAACAGCAAACGCCTTTAGTAACCCTCTACCGTGAGTGGCACTTGGGTCATTTATAGCGTAAAAGAAGAAAGTGAGTTTAAAATTCCTGAAAGATATTTTTTCTCCTCCATCCAAAATGTACAACCAGGTACGTTACCTCTCTGCAACAAACCTTGAAACCCGGTAAGCATGATGAGTATAAAGAGATGTCAATGTGCGTTAACAAGATGTATGTATGCTAAACCCGACCAAATAGAATACAGTTTCATCTCTCTCTATATATAAAACAGAGGATGTTTGCGTGTGTGTCAGTTTGTGTGATATCTTTTCACTCGAGATCCATCCAACCGATTTTGACCAAACTTGGCACATACATTGTACAATGTAAGAGATAGATTCTTAGCACAAAAATCGATAATTTATAAAAAATAATTAAACGATAAATCCGATCAAAAATCGACAAATTCAACATTTTTCCTCCGATTTCGTTCGAACTCTGTATGCAGGTTACTTACATCATGACGGCCTTTTTATTTCTACGCCACTGTGTTTAGCGAAAAATCGCGCAAAACGAAAAAATCGATTTCAACACAAATTTTAGACTAAAAACTCCTTCAATCTTCAGGCATTCTAATACAAATTTCACTCAATTGTAGCCAGCAACAAGTTGATTGTTTAACAGTCATTTAACTTGATAACTGAGTCCACCATATCGTGAAAATTCGCTTAAATAGTGAAAAATTATTTTTCGTTGATCTTTCCACCAATTTTCATCAAACTTAACAATTGCTTTATAAATGAACCCTGGTAGCACAATGACAAATTGAATTTCAAAAACTCCAAAATAATTGTGGTCTGAAGTGGGTCTTCAAGTTGTCTGCTTTACTCCTTCATGTCCCCGGCTAACTTCGATTGAATAAATACAGACTACTTCTGTTATATCAGTAAATGTATTAACTAAAATAAAATTCAATGAAAGTACTTTAGAGTAATTGAAGAAAATAGGCTCTGTTAAATCTAAACATGATTCTGTTTTTGCTCCATTCTAATTGAACGCTTTTTTCTGATCGACCCGCTGTCTATGGCTGCTAGTGTGTTATAAATCTTGGAAGTTTGAAGACACCCACAGAATTAATACAGAATGAACGTGACAGAAGAATGAAATCAGTTATCAAACGTAGACTTTGAGAAACTTTTGCAACATAGACCAAAAATTTGTGCTGCAGTAATCAAGGCAAAAGGAGGCTATTTTCACGAGAAAAAAATTTAATCAGAAAATGTTTTTTTATCATTTGGCATAATTAAATTTTCTAACAAAAAAAAAATCATATCTCAGTTGTTTAACCGTGTATAATAATTCTCTTATATTTAAAGTACAAGACAAATACCTTTGGGGCCAATTTAAAAAAAATTACCAGAGTAGCCTCTCAAACTTTTGAACTGTAGTATATATATATATATATATATATATATATAAATAAATATACATATTATTTCTCATCGGTAATATGACTCAGAGTTTCATGCAAAATGCAATCTTCAGGTGCTAGTTAGAGGCTGGTAGAGAGTACATATTTAAATGCAACGGTCTGATGATTATGTTCTGCATGAAACTTCGTGTTATGCTACCAGTAAGGGATAATATGAATATTTATTAATATATACTTAATAGCTCTGTTATATTATATTGAGCACTATTTTATTAACACTCAATGTGCAATCAATATATGTAATATCTATATATATATATATATATATATATATATATATATATATTAACAAATATATAACCATATATATATATATATTGGCTCCCTGAAAAATTAATTTCAGTTGAGCTCTCTGGGGAGGAGATGTGGGTTGGTAAACAGTGACTATTATAGCTATATAGCGAGACTCTTCGCTAATGCGAATTGAGTCACTCCCGGTCACTGGGCGTGTTTATAAAGATAAACACACTAAAAATCCACTTTCCTCCCTACCGTGCGCCGATGGCTTAAAGAAATGGTTAGAATCTCCACTGACACCAGTTCAGTCGGGTTTCGGATGTCTAGCCACACTGATGAGCTGTGAAACAGCGAAACAGTCTGTCTGGATATATATATATATATATATATATATATATATATATATATATATATATATATATATATAGCCGCCAATAATGAAGACAGAGCCGTAAAACTAATATATGTTAAGCATCGCTTTGGAACTCAGATGTAACTGTGAGTTACACGCTATTGCGATCGTAAAACAACTAGGTGTGATCGTCTCAAGATCACCATAACGTGATACTCTCAAGTACAATTTGGTCTTTATTTCTCGTAATGGTTAGCGACTTGGATTGAGGAATCGCAGAGCCGAGTTCGAATTCCAGTCGAATCCCAATACCGCTGGGAAAGGTATGAATCCTCTTCCTCTCCCTCCAGCTATGGGTAAAAGAGCAGGTCAGACTGGGTTCTATAGCCTTGGATGGCAACTGGTCTAGGAGAAGGACAACTATGAATTCAAAACCTGCAGAGGGTCGTTTGGGGACTGTATTCGTCCCTTCAAAATGTGTGGATGGTCGAAGCCTTCACCACTATAATCAATTCTCATGTGCCGGTGTCGGGCTGTCGGTTTCCTGGGAACTGATCTGCTTGACCCTCATACGTCGAATTTCGACGGGAGAGTCGATTATATATATATATTATTTCTCATCATATTATTTTCTCATGCACAATGCAATCTTTAGGTGCTAGGTAGAGGCTGGTACAGACTACATGTTTAAATGTAACGGTCAGTCTTTACTCCCCACCTGATGATTGTGTTGTGCATGAAACTCCGAGTTATACTACCAGTGAAAGAAATTAAACAAATAGTGTATCACAATCTCCCAAAAGAACTCACCTTGAATTCATAGTTGGCTTTCTCCTAGGCCGGTTGCCACTCAAGGCTATAGAAACAAGTCTGTAACAGTCGTAGGAGGGGAAGAGATAGACTCAAAATTTTGCAAAGAATATTTGCACAGAGGGCCATGTGACAAATTCAGCTGGAATTTGAACTCATTTCTCTGATTCCTCAATACGAGCCACTATCCATTATTCCATCAAACCAACCCCCCCTCATATATATATATATATATATATATATATATATATATATATATATATATAATGTAACAGCAAAATTGTCAAAATTGTGTAACAGCATGAGAATAATTTTCCATCCTATAAAAACAAACCACTAAATGAGTTTCTTTTTTCCAGGTTTTAGCCATCTTGGCGCCATTTGTTGTGAGAATCACTGAAAAAACCTTTGAGTTATTCAGCTAAAAAAACAAGTTAAAATAATTTTGTGTCAACCACACTCTGTCTTTCCAAATGAGCAATGGTGAGAGGAAAAAGATCATTCGAAAAACATTCATACTCTGGCTAAGTTCATTCAAGAACCATCAGGAGGTTGTTGAATAAGTTTAAAAAGGGGGAACAGTAGAGAGGAAAACTGGATCAGGAGGGCGGAACAAGAAGCGGGATCGTCATTTCAACTTAGAGTTAAATACATTATTATTGGTCAAAGTAGAGTCTAATAACGTTATAAAACTCTCGGAGAATTCCAGTAAGATATCTTTAATCATTTCTAAGATAAAACAGTTCTGAATCTAAAACTTACACCCAGTATATATCGGATGTCTAGACACAGTGATGGTCTGTGAAACACAGAAACAGTCTGTCTGTAGATGGCAATATATATATATATATATATATATATATATATATATATATATATATATATATATATATATATATATATATATATATATATATGTGTGTGTGTGTGTGTGTGTGTGTGTGTGTGTGTGTGCGTAAGTATGTATGTATATAATATCAACAGATAATTGGTCAGGATAATTCCAAGGAGGACATTAATACAAAGAGAACTCAATCTAAGTAACAGAGCAACAATAATAATAATAATAATAATAATAATAATAAGAAGAAGAAGAAGAAGAAGAAGAAGAGACGATCCTTAAAAATCCATTTGGTTATAATTTATTTCATGAATATATAAATATTCATTTCTTCAGACCGATTTTTTTTTAAACGGGGTCAATTTATCCAGGAAAAAATTTAATATCCAGAGGAAGGAAGAGAAGAAAAAGAAAAAATTCAATATAAGGTTTGTTTTAAAAAAATTATACTGAAATCATATATATATATATATATATATTACAGTTAATATATCCGTTGGTATTTAATCCAAGTAGATCCTAATAATATCAAATATTAAAACTGATCCACAAAAAGATCTCAATGTATTTATTATAACAGAGCAGATAAATTACATAACAGAGAAGGACAAAATTACCTCATGAGTATAGACTACGAGCAGTAGAGCCCGGCGTTGCCCGGGGATATAACAGTAAGAGATAGATCAAGTATCCACCATCATAAAGACTGAAAAATAAAAGTGACAAAGATTATTGTTTAAGGTTGACGAACACGCATGTCTTAATTAGTTTTTTGTTTTTTGTTTTTTTTACGAATTGGTCAAACCCAAACTCAAACAAAAACATTGTTTTCAGTCTCTACCGATTGAATAGAATTTTATTATAAACAATTGTCTTGTAAATGGAATTTTTAAAGCATTCTGAATGTAAAAATAAAGAAAAAGTATGCAAGACAATAAGAAACACTACATGCCAAAAAAAAGTTTTGTTGAAATCAGTTTGAAAAATGTAGGTAGCCTTTCTGTAATCTTTTAGTTTTACAATTTATGATTTTTACTTATTAAATACAGTAAAAAAACTGCATATTTTGCTTGTGGTGATTCATAATTAGAATTCTGATTTGAATATATTTTCCACTCAAATACAAAAAATATTAACTTTATTTGGGTTTATTAATTATGATCTAAAATCTTATTCATTTAGTAGCCTTTCTGTAATAATAATCTTTTACAATTTATGATTTTTACTTATTGAATACAGTAAAAAAAATTGGACACCATGTGTATTTAAAGTAGTTTCCGGTTATTATTTTTAGTTAGGAGGACTTGTGTATGTTTAGATTTCATTATCTTTCCCTAAAGATAAAGAATTTATCCGATGTTTGGATTCGTATAATCAGTAGAGATCAATAGATTATTGTTTAAGGTTGACGGACACGCATGTCTTAATTAGTTTTTTTTTTTTTTACGAATTGGTCAATCCCAAACTCAAACAAAAACATTTTTTCAATCGTTATGAATCCCCCGATTGAATAGAATTTTATTACAAACAATTGTCTTGTAAATGGAATTTTTAAAGCATTCTGAATATTAAAAATAAAGAAAAAAGTGTGCAAGAGAATAAATACTACCTGCCAAAAAAAACAGTGAATTTTTGTTTTATCGGCTGAAAAATGAGGAAATCCGATCCCATATATAAAAATACACACTCACAAACAACCTGGGTTTTTAAACCGATGTGAGTTGTCCCCTTTCATTCACACGATGTCTCTTAATCGTGTTTTCAAATTGATTTTGTGCAAAAACAATTGTATTTTTCCCATTTTTGGCGCTGTTAGAACCACCGCAAGGTAATTTTATATATTCCTGTGAAGTTTTGTTGAAATCAGTTGAAAAAATGTAGGAAATCCGATCCAATATATAAACGTTACAGACACACACACACACACACACACACACACACACACACACACACACACACACATCTGCGTTTTATAATAAGTAAGATTTCAACGAACGTCAATACTTTGAGTCGAACAAAGCCAGTGTATTGACATTGGTAGATATAGCCTATACTAATTAGGTAATTTTGATTTCTCTGCTATGGAATTTAATATATATATATATATATATATATATATATATATATATATATATATATATATATATATATATATAGGTAAAATTCTCGTTTAGACATGTCTGATTAAATAAATTAAAGATTAATGGATAGCAATACAGTTTTGTATTACTATTGCACCCCACAAAATGATGTCGGAATAAGATCGAAAGTACTTGGGAAATAAAACCAATTTTCACAGTTATAGCACATTTCTCACATTATTTAATTGCAACACGCAGAAGGTTATCCTGGAGTTAACTCCAAAATTGTCCAATTGATAGATTAAGCTCTGAACCGTTGTATCTTCGAAATGATTAAAGATATCTTACTGGAATTCATTCTTGGAGCTTTTTATAACACTAATGAACTCTAATTTGAACAATAAGAATATATTCAGCTCTAAGTTGAAATGATGATCCCCGTGATGTTCTGACCTCCTAGTCCACATTTCCTCTCAACTGTTCCGTCTTTTTTTAAATTTATTCACCATTCTCGGAGTTCTTGACAAGAGACAGATATGTAATTAATTGGCCCTGATCTGGCGTCTCGCCTACAGTCACTCTCTCACAGACGAGCCGTCGCCTCTCTTTGTCTTTTCTACAAATACTTTCATGGTAATTGCTCCGATGAGCTGCTTTCACTGGTTCCCAGACTCCATGAATTCAAGCGCCCTACGAGGCTGGCATCCCACTCTCACCCTTTCACAGTAGAAACTTTTAAATGTAGCCGTCTCTTCTACTCCAATAGTTCATACCTTGCACCTCTCGCCTGTGGAACACCCTTCCCAATTACTGTTTCCCTGGGAGCTATAATCTCCATCTATTCAAATGTAATGTCAATCGACATCTCCAATTACCTTGATCTACCCACTATCCTTCTCCTCATCCTTTCTTCTATTCATATCTGCTCTCGCTCCAAATCTTCTGCAACCCCCTGCATCCTAGTGGCTTCACGGCTTACTCGCGGCGTAATGCTTAATATATATATATATATATATATATATATATATATATATATATATATTATATATATATGTTTCGATGTTGATAATTTTTATCTGTAAATATGTTAGAACTAAAAAGTTTTGTAAGTTTTTCCCGCGTAACCCTTTTCAACATTTTTAAATTCTTGGCAACCACCTCAATTTTTATATTGTTCTTAATTAACTGGTTCTCATCATTCTTGCATCCAGGTTTCTTCTCGTAATTTACCGAAAGAAAAAAAAACAATTCTAACTTACTTTCACCAATAGCGAATCTTTTTTACACCTCCTGCCTGGGGCCAGCTTTGAAAATATGGCGATCAATGCTTATAAATAGATGACCGGCGATCGTTCATTAGACGCTATTGTTTAACTTAATTACGCACTATATAGCAGAGCTGGAATAATGGCATCACAAGGGGTGAAGATAGGCGTAGAGAGGCGAAGCCTTCGTTAAAAAATTTCGACGCCGTGATAGACAAAGGTAGGTGCGATAACGAAACGAAACATTGTTTACTTCGATAAAAAGATGGAAAGTTTGAAAAAAATACGATGCATAACTCTGGTGTTCTGGTAAACTTTTCTTTTCCTTATTTGTAAATTTTAATTGAAATGATTGAAAATATTTGCTACACAAGAAAGTTCTATTTATTAACTTAAAATAATAAATCCATTTCTATATATATATATATATATATATATATATATATATATACATATATATATATATAGAGAGAGAGAGACAAAACTAGATAAGCAATAATAATATATATATATATATAGAGACAAAACTAGAAAAGCAATAATAAAGATTTTTAAAAATAGCGGATTCGACATAGATATAAAAACTAACCTAAACGAAGTAGATTTCCTAGATGTTACCTTCAACCTAAGAGAAGGCATATAAACCATACAGAAAACCTAACGATAAACCACTCTACATACACACATCTTCCAACCATCCGCCTTCTATAATCAAACAGATACCAAAATCGATTAACCGCAGGCTCTCCGACAACTCCTCCAATGAATCCCTATTTAACAAAGCTAAGAAAGACTATGAAACGGCCCTAAAAAGATAGCGGATTCCCAGCAATACTCACATACTCACCACAGAATACAAAAAAAAAAAGGCCAACAGGAGAAAAATATCATATGGTTCAACCCACCCGAACAGCAAGAACGTAAAAACAAACGTAGGAAAAATATTCTTCAAACTCTTACACAAACACTTCCCAGAATCAAGCACCTTACACAAGATATTCAACAAAACACAGTAAAAATCAGCTACAGCTGTACCGAGAAACATGGCACAAATAATAAAAAAAAGCACAATAGGAAAATTATCAACAAACCACACGAACAAATTAAACCCACGTGCAACTGCAGAATAAAGAACGAATGTCCCTTAAACGGAAATTGTCAACAAAACAACATAATATACCAAGCCACAATAAAATCACCAGATAATGAAGAAAAAGTATATATAAAAGTAACAGAAGGACCCTGGAAGCAAAGAAATTATACACACAAAACATCGATCACAAATAGTAAATATGCGAACAGTACTATGCTTTCTAAGTATATCTGGGAAATAAAAAAAAACGCACATCACACCAAAAAATATCTTGGAAGATAAGGAAAAAGTCATCAGTCTACAACAACCAATCAAAAACTTGCAAACTTTGCTTGGAGCAAAAAATAGCTATCATTACTTTCCCCGACCAAAATAAATTATTAAATGAAAGATCCGAGCTCATCTCAAAATGCAGGCATGAAAATAAATTTTTACTACGTAACCTAAAAAATGAAAACGGAAAAAATAAAATAAAAACAAACAAATACACTAATAAAAAAAAATAAATAAATAAAATAAAATAAATACTATATTTGCTTAAAACCGAAAACCAAAAAAAGAAAAAATATACAAATAAATTGACCTAAATTCATCCAAGTAAATAAATAGACAAACCAATCCCAAATTAAAAAACTGTTTCCCTTAAAAAATAATAGTTAAAATGAACTACAACAACCAACCCCAAAATTGAACAAATAGCTTTAAATAAATTCTCAAAAACCAAAACAAAACTGTTAAATACGTGATATAAACAAATTTTACTACGTTAATAAATAAATAAATAAATAAAAATAAAAATAAAAAAAAAAAAACGAGCAATATAATTTGACCCAAATAAATAAAACAAAGCTACTTCCGGTAAAATAACCGCCATAATAGAATACCCACAATGCACCACTAACCCGTATATATATAAATAGCCGAGAAAAATAACAGCATATGTGGCCTGACGATTGCATATAGCATGAAACAGACTGTCGCCTCTAAGTGTTGACTTCTATGTTCACTTTTATATTTACACACGCTCTGTCTCTGATATTGAGCACTTTATCCCATAAATATAGCACACCTTAAGACTATATATATATATATATATATATATATATATATATATATATATATATATATTCTCCATATAGTCATTCATTTCTGTAGTTCACTGATACTGACAAGCAGAATATTTTTTTCCTGATGATGGCCATGCTGGCCGAAACTAGTCGAGGAATCTAACTGAAATAATAAAAACGAAAGAATATTAATATACAACCCAGTGTGTCTGAAGATTTTAATTTTTTCATATTTTTATTGTTCAAAAAACAAATATATATATATATATATATATATATATATATATATATATATATATATGACTTTATATGCGCAGTACTTATTGGATAGTGCTCAATATTAGTGCTGGGGCGACCATATTCAGGTGTATGTATATGAGTTTGTGACTGGGTTCCACGCTTTTGCAATCATCAGACAAACTGGTTGATTTTTTTTTTAAAAAAGTGGATCTATTTATGATTATTTTTTTATTTGATTATGTTTGGTGGTAGTAGGAGAAAGAATTTTCTTCTTTGTTTGTTTGGGATAACACTCTCACATACAAAGGCACACATGCATACTAGTGTATGCTCAAATATATATACCTATTGAGCACTTTCCACTAAATACCACGCATATATATATATATATATATATATATATGTATGTATGTGTGTGTGTATGTGTGTGTGTGTTTGTGTGTAAAAATATATAGAAAATAGGAAAGAACTCGTTAGGTAAATAATCTAATGTTCTTTAGTATTTTTGTTATTTTTTTAAAAACAGTGCTCGATACAAAAGTAGAGCATAAATATAATTATTTATTTAAAAATATTATTCCATCGCTACATAAGAGTTCTCATGTTTCAAAACAACACCAGAAAACTTCGATATAATTATTTGAATTAAATTGAATTAAAGTACCAAGCTCTGTTCCATCTTCAAGCGAAATTTTTTTGGAATAACTAATTCCTGAAATTTACGCGTTTTATAAGCATATTCATTATTAAAATTAAAATTACTATGGTAACGGCTAGAGCAATTATTTTTCAAAAAAAAAAGGGGGCGTAAGGATGAATAATTTGTATCAATATCTCAGTTACATTCAAAGAGTTCAAGTCAGGGTAAGGTTTTGTCTAATTTAAGTGTAGGATTTTTACTAATACTATTCTGGCATGGGGGTTTATTCAGGATTTTATTAATGTTTTTTTTATCATACTTTCTAGATTTTCAGTGCAACTGTAACTTAATTTTAGGGTGTTTTTATTAAATATTTTACTAAGTGTACTATTAGTAGAAAAGTGTTTTTCAATTAAAGCTAGGAATTTCTGTCCTGCTGCCGTTTTTTTTTTTTTTGACGAACAGTATGAACAATATTCTCTGAACAGTCAGATGTCAGTTTACTTCGAAATACACAATCCAGTTATCAATAAGTAGAGATGAAGCGTAATTAGAAATCTGTTCTCCGACTTCTTAATCCGAGCCTTGAACCATTATGTCATCGTGCCTCCAGTGAATTTCAACGTGCTACATCCAAGTGTTCCAGTCACTACCGGGATAACATTTTTCTCCGGCATTTCCCACAATCTGGCAATCTCAGCTTTCATGTCAGGGAAGCGTTTTTTTTTTTTTTTTTTTTTTGTTTCTTTTTTTTTTTTAAATCGAACACAACCCAATCAAAGCAGTAATGCCACTAAAACATAAGTGGTTACAGGGTGTGGAAGAATTAGGAACAGAAACATTACTGATGAACAGAAAGAGAAGAGAGTAATCAGGAGGACAGTAGATAGCGATTGACACTGCATTTACATTTTTTTCAGATTAAAGTTGGATGAAAAGAATCGAGCCGGAAGGATATTCCACAAGCGAGAAGTGCGAGAAAAAAAAATTTTAGAATAGAATTTACGGTTACATGCAAGCAGTTCATCTGTAAATTGGTGAGATCTTGTTGCCAGTCTAGTGCTGCCTTTAAATTCAAAAAGCCTACGTACCCTAGCAATGAGCTAATTCAAACAATTACCACGAAAATATTTATAGAAAAGGCATAGAGATGCAATCTTACAGCGGTGGGAAAGTGACTAAAGCTGAGAGGCCAGATCAGGACCAATAATATTGGTTGATTCTACTTTGAATCGTGTCGAGGATCTCAAGATAAATAGCATAGGCACCAGATAGCACCAATATTCTAAGCATGGACGTGTGGTAGACTTATAGATATGTAAGATAGATTCTCGAGAGAAAGATTGTCTCGCCTGACATATTGAAACGACTTTCTTAGCAGCTGATCTGGCGATGAATTCAGTACAATCTTTCCACTTCATTTGAACAGAGAGCATGATCCCGAGAAGGCGCAAAGATACACTTTACTGAAGGATAGCATCAGCCATGTTGATGGAAGGCGGCAAGGAGTTGCTGATCGTTTTTATCCCTGCAATATTTTAGTTATCAGGTATAGCCACATTAATTACACTGGGAAACATTTTCAGTTGTTTTGAGGACGACTATATTTGATCTTTGCTGTTGTATCGTCATTATTATTATTATTATTATTATTATTATTATTATTATTACTGTTACCATTACTTTTTTATCCATCCATACTGATATTGTACGACGACTAATATTTGATTATCCTTTTATTAGTGTTATGGACTTTTCCTTATTTTTATTAGGCCGTCATAATTATTATTATTATTATTATTATTATTAATTCCTTTCATTTCTGGTGTGTATTCATTTAATTCCGTACTAAGGTCAGAAATGGCGTCATGACATTTTCCCCTGAGCAATTAAAAAAACACACATATTTTACATAGATAAAGACCTTTGCTGTATTCGTGAGAACAATTTTGTTTTATTTCTTTAAGGCATGGGCTACCAGGAATCCCTTCAATGAGTCTATTGGGCTCTTTTCCAATCAAACCGAGGGCTCCAACTACAATAGAGATTGTTGATATTCCTATGTGCCACATTTTTAGAATTCGATTTCATGGTTCTTGTATTTTGATAGCTTTTTGAAGATCTTCAAAGATACATTGCAGTCTGCAGGGACTACTATATCAATATGGAGGCACTTTTTTGTTTGCTGTCTCTAATAACGATGTCTGAACGATTAGCTTTTATTGTTCTATCTGCGTGTATTATGTAGTCTCATCAAATTGTCACAGGTCCTCTATCCGTAACCGGGTTTGTGTGGTGTTCGTACCAATTTTTTTTTCAGTTTCCTTTCCGTAGAAGTTGCAGATTTTCCAGTGCAAATATTGGCCCACTCTGTCCTGCCATTTTTTTTTTTTTAATTCAATGGGTGCTAATACCGTGCAACCTGATACAAGATGATCAATTCTTTCTGGATATTTATCACAGAATCTGCATTTTGGGCTAACACAATTTTTAGTATGTGTGCTTGATAATTTCTAGTTAACAAGCATTGGTCGTGTATAGCAAGGATAAAACCTTTGGGTTCAGCTTTTAACCCTGCACTACGTCGCCACTGATGAGAATGGGGTTTGTCTACATCAGCTTGTTTGTTACGGTCAGAGTATTGACCGAGAAGCGATTTATCCTGCCATCGTTTCTGTATCTGGTCGGTTGCATTTATTTTTATTATTATTATTATTATTATTATTATTATTATTATTATTATTATTATTGATACCGTTATTATTACGAGGACAACAGACTTTATAACTTGTATTGTCAATGTCTTTGCTGTGTCAGTTCCAGATTTCATGTCCTTTAAATATCTTCAATGTCTAGAACTTGGTCACGCTTCATTCATTTCAATTGATGGGACGTCATATTCCGCCGCTTAAGTACAGTGTACGCTCATAAAAAAAATGTCTTTGACACTCCATTCTTGGTTATGCTTCGGTAGTTTCCACCTGTGACCTTTGACATTGGCAAATCGAACTTTCTTGAATTTTTATTTCCTTGCCATAGTTTTCTGTCAATCAAACACAAAAGCCAGCGGGAACTACTTCGATCTGAGCACTTCAAATAAGAGTTGTATAGATTTGTTTTTCCCTTGAAAGAGAATTGTGAAACAGTTGCCAAATGTAGATCAAAACTATACTTTACATATCTTATAATATGAATGAAAATGATTTTGTCTAAAATGCTTGTAATGTTTTATTGTAGCGATGTTACCTTTTTTGTACGCCCGTCGCCTGGTGGTGTTGTCTTTACTGTTATGTATTAAGTTGAAAAATATCTTTAAAAAAAATGTCTACTCAAATATCGGTATCAACTAAAAATAACGCGTAACTAATAAAAATCAGTTGGATTAATGATATAAAGGCTGAGTGTTTAGAATGTTCGCATTCTGAACATGAGACCCGGGTTCAAATCTCTCCAAGGTCGATTTGTCAGGAAGGAGATTCCTGATGTTTATCAGATTGGAGGGGTCGATCCCAACGTGCGGCACCTTTGAAAAGAGTCTGAAAACCATACCACAAGTTGATCCAAGCTTTGTGATATAATAGAATATGCGTACACCTGTGTTCCCCCTAACTAGAATATGATAGGCTGGTGTCCGTCATAAATACCGACGGACGTGTAGGAAAGTCAAAGAGCCTTAGTCTGAGAGCCAAGTCTATAACGACGCCCATTGGACTACGCCATTGATTTACACTTCTTACCTGCGACTGCGACGCGTACCAGTCGATTACTGCTACCGTATTCTACTTGGTTATAGTCGCCAAAACCACTTAGCTGCTTCGTTCAAATATAGTCCTTTACGGGACATATCAAGATAGATAGATAGATAGATAGATAGATAGATAGTGATATAATGGAATATGCATACACCTGTGTTCCCCCTCACTGGAATATGATTGGCTGGTGTCCGTCATAAATACCGACGGACGTCTAGGAGAATCAAGAGCCTTAGTCTGAGATCTAAGTCTATAACGACGCCCATTGGACTACGCCATGATCTACACTTCTTACCTGCGACTACGACGCGTACCAGTCGATTACTGCTACCGTATTCTACTTGGTTAAAGTCGCCAAAACCACTTAGCTGCTTCGTTCAAATATAGTCCTTTACGGGACATATCAATATAGATAGATAGATAGATAGATAGATAGATAGATAGATAGTGATATAATGGAATATGCGTACACCTGTGTTCCCTCTCACTGGAATATGATTGGCTGGTGTCCGTCATAAATACCGACAGACGTCTAGGAGAGTCAAGAGCCTTAGTCTGAGATCTAAGTCTATAACGACGCCCATTGGACTACGCCATTGATCTACACTAGTTACCTGCGACTACGACGCATAGCGGTCGATTACTGCTACCATATTCTGCTTGGTTATAGTCGCCAAAACCACTTAGCTTGCGTTCAAATATATCCCTTTCCGGGACATGTCACCTTGTGATGGTAGTCCATAGCTGAGCAACCGTTTTTACCAGTGCTCATATTGCAATTTTTGCTGTTATCAATTCATGTTTTTACCAGAGCTCATATTGCAAATTTTGTTGTTATCATTGCTTTTCTCTGGCACTCCTTATTACTGGTTCTCATATTGTATTTATTTCTATGTTTGGTCGGCTCAGAGGATTTTTGTGGCCTAGCCTATGTGCTGATTCCTTAAGTTTACGAATTTTCCAATGGTGTTCCTTGTCTATGATCTCAACATGATCCCACAGAGGGCGGTAATCTCCCTTCTCTCTCCATATGTTGTCAGCCACGCCTGATTTTTCGACTTCCCCTCGTGTTACAGCTTTCTGGTGTTCTTGAAGTCTTACCTTGAGGGGGTGGCCTGTCTCTCCTTTATATTCCTTCCCGCAGCTGCACGGGATAGCGTACACACAGTTTTTAGTCAGCTTCTCCACTATGGGGGGGGTCTCACTCGGGAGACATATCTGCGAAGTGTTGTCACGCTTTTGAAGGTTGTCCTGATGTTATATGGACAGCAGATCCTTTGTATTTTCTCTGATAACCCCTTCACATAAGGCAGGCAGACTGTTTTCTGAGTGTTGTTGTCCTCCTCCTCTTGTACCCGCCTATCCCACTATCACTATATAAATATGAAGTCATATTAGAACTTGAACCGGCTTCTAATGCTCTGGAGTGAGCGGTTTGGGGATAGTAGACGTAGCTTGGGGAGGCACAGTCCTATGGGTAAAAGAGTAACTCGGAGAAGTTCCACTCGGAATTTCTGATCGAGGGACGCTATATTGAGTCTAATTCGTTACCCCTCCGTCAGCCAGAACCGTCGATACAGTTGGTATGACGTTTGCCTCCTATCGTAACTGTTCGGGTTTCAATTCTCGGTAGTGGATCAGCAACTCTGTTCTTACGAACCTGCACATATGATCTGATTATAGTGGTGAAGGCTTTGTGAAGAACCAATCACACCTTTTTGAAGAGCCGAATGCAGAGACCTGGTGCATTACTTGGTACAAGGTCCCTAAACAACCCTTCTCGGGTTTTGAGATGTCCTTCTCCTAGATCACTTTCAATCCAAGGCTATAGAACCCAGTCTGCCCCGCTATTTACCCATAGCTTGAGGGAGAAGGACAGGATTAATACATTTGCCAGGGTATTAGCACGTAAGTGAATGTAATTGATTCAACAGGAATTCAAAGAGGGCTCTCCGAGCCCTCAGTCCTAGCCGCAACCCACAACTCCACTGGTCTCATATATATATATATATATATATATATATATATTTGATAATGGCTAATATTAGTCGACAGCGCTCGGATATATAGAAGATTTGAACAGTTTTTAAACACTTTATTTCCAGTGTAGAAAACACAAAAAAAATGAATAAAAAGCTTAATCGCAGTATCTTATCAGTCGTCTTTAATAGCACTATATATATATATATATATATATATATATATATATATATATATATATATATATATATATATATATATATATATATATATATATATATATATATATATATATATATATATATATATATATGCACACACATACATATATGTCTATTGTTTCTTTCATTAAAATATCTGATTCAATCAATGGCTATATTTAGATACAAAGAATAAAATGCCATTAATAGGCTTTGATTTCTCCGAATCGTACGTTAATCTTAACATTGAAGACATTTACTTTTGAAGAACCTGAGAAATCCCTGTTGCTAAAGATACAGAGAACAAATTGTTTTAAAAATTATGTAATAAAGGAAATATTTTGTGATAAAAACAGGCACACAGATTTCCATTCGACATCATAATTCTAAAACGAGACAATCATTTACGTTCAATAATGGCTTAAAATATATTAATAGAAATTTGCTATTAAATCTTAATGATTCTTAAAAATGTGATAAACAGTACTGTTATAATTTATCTGAATACAGAATTATACGATATTGAGTCATGAAAGTACAAAAGATGAATGCATATATATATATATATATATATATATATATATATATATATATATATATATATATATATATATATATATATATATATATATATATATATATATATATATATATATATATATATATATATATATATATAAACTAGCAGTATAAGCCTTTTTTCGATCGGATTTTTTCATGACTGGGAACTTTTGCCGTTCAGTTGAAGCTGTTTAAATTTAAAGTCAGCCCACCCGAAAATCAATATCAGTAACAACAAATGGCTACAACTAAAGCACATTCACAAATGACGGGGGGGTAACAATTTGAATGGTGGGGGGGCGACCCTGTAAAGGAACCTGTATAATAATAAATATTTTTGTAATACATTAAACTATTTATTTTTATTAAAACTTTTAGGAATGATACATATCCAAGAACAGATAGTAAATAGTAAAATATTCCTGAGACTTATAATGGACAGGAAGTAGTGGAGAGCCATTGTCGCGAATAATTTGGACTCAAAACCGACACTGAAGAATTATCTATCAAAAAAAAATCATGGAAATCGGATGAAAACTGTGGAAATGCATAAACAACATCCGATCACACACACACACATACATACACACAGATTTCGAGAATTATATATATATATATATATATATATATATATATATTTATTCATTAAAAACGACAGACAAGGTACTACGGTTGAGCTTTTTATTTAATTTTTCTTGTGTTCTGACAAGAGCTTTCTTTCTGGACAAAGAGTGTGTAAGAACTGTCCAAATGTTTTATATTTCCGAGCGCTTTCGGCTATACCTTTAGCCATTATCAAGGATGATTCGATTATCAGCTTAGTAGAGTGTGTGCGTTCTGTCTATGTTCAGTGTGTGGTAGTGATGTTTTTAATTTCCGAATACGGTTAGCACATTATGGCTTTGTTCATAGTTAATATTGTTAAGAGTTGGCTTTTTCTTTTTTATTATTAGAGCTTCCATTATTTTTAGTCTTTTTTTGCAAGTGGATGCAGTTAATATATTTGTGTTTTCTACTAGTATGTTCCTAATAGTGTCGGGTAAATCTGAGTGTGTGTTTATATATATATATATGTATGTGTGTATATATAAATGCATAGATGCAGAAACGTGGGTCTTCTTAATAGGCATGTCCGTTAAGTAACTGTGTTTCTGATCAAACAAAAATTCATGAATAATAATGTTGGATATACCACTACAGGCTTTTCATGAAGGCACACTTTACATCTTTTTCAGAGCGTAGTTCATTAGAGCCCGTTTAAGGACATACTGAATTCTAGTAAACTCCGTCTGTTTTACTCATAAAACAGACGTCAATAGCTTCATCCAAATAGCCTCAAAATAATGGACGTATTAATAATAAAAAAAGCACTCAATTATATTATGAACACGACTACAACGTCCTGAATCGGAAAAAAAAATTCCCATCACTATATAGATATACATATGGTATTACTAAAACGTTGTTTTTAGTGGATACCTTATTTTGAGTAGACGCTCCATTTATTTATTAAACAGTATATGAATTTATTTTTCGTTTACCGGTCAAAATAATCGAGAAATCTTATTAAAGAGAAATATACATCTTCCGGCAAGATTCGAACCTGCGTCATCCTGGTCACCGTTGATAGATCCTAAGTGCGTCGGAAACCAAACAACGTTAAATTGTGCCTTTTCAACACAAATCTTTCCAAGACTCTCTAAATGAACATTTCTGATTAATTTCCTTTCCTAACGTAAACAAAGCAACTTATAATGAAACAAGTAGTGAGGGATTTTTATTTATCATTACATATATATATATATATATATATATATATATATATATATATATATATATATATGTATGTATGTATGTATGTATGTATGTACTAGCAGCATGGCCCGGCATTGCCCGTGCTTGATTCAAAAATCGTATGACTCATACAGCAATCGCTATCACTTGACTTAAAATATTTTTGCCCTTCCTTACCTTTAAAGGAGTGCCCTTTGCCGTGCTGATGTTGCTACATGCCTTACTTCTTGCCTATCTCACACTGCGAATTTTTTCGAAACTCTATACTAAACATTAAATCTGTTATGAAAAAAGAACTAAACAAAATGAATACAAAACAATCAGCTTTAAAAAAGGACTCGTAACTGGAAAAACCGAATGAAAAAAGAATGTTAACAACAAATACTTTTTCACGCCCAACCCATTTCAGCGGAATCAGAAGTGCCATGCAGATTTAAATTTTTCCCACTTGTGACGAATGCAGCTACCGATTTTTTTTTGCATGCTAGCATGCTAGTTAACATTCATGTCAGTTGTCGTTGTCTCTCACGCTGGCCAATAGAATCTTCCTGCCTATTCGTGGCAGCTATCTATAGGCTCTCACTCTGGCCAGTAGAAAATAGCCGGAAACTACATGAAAACTGCCGTATAAGCATGAAAAAATCGATTATTTCCACTATCGATGGGAGTTGGGAAATGCAAAGTCGGTCTTGGCCTTTCCACTAACTTGGAGCATGTGCATGTAAATTTTGGTGCAAATCCGTCAAAAATTGCGGGCGTGCATTCGTTACACACACACACTAACACACATACACAAAATCCTGCCTTTATATATATATATATATATATATATATATATATATATATATATATATATATATGTGTGTGTGTGTGTGTGTGTGTGTGTGTGTATGTGTGTGTGTGTGTGTGTCTGTCTAGAGGATTAATATAAATTTTGTTACTTAGCAGATTACTGTTATATTCCGCACCTCGATTTTAGAGTTTCGTAGATTATTCTTTATGAAATAATTGGAGAATGAAAGTTTTGCAATAAAAAATTCAGTTTTAATGATTCGTTACTGACTTAAATTTTGTTCTCTTCGTTTCTAAATTATATTTACTGTAGAACAATTATATATATATATATATATGCAGGGTGGAGTAACATATAGCGGCTCTGATTGAGGAATTCCAGTTCGAATTCCAGTCGTATCCATGACATTGACTTACGTGCTAATACACTTGAGTAAGTTATAAGTCCTTTTCTTTCCCCTCACTCTAAGCTATGGGTAAATAGCAAGACAGACTGGGTTCTTTAGCCTTGGATGGCAACTGGTCTAGGAGAATGACAACTCTGAATTGAAGTTCTCTGTATTCGGTTCTTCAAAAAGTGTGGTACGTTCTGCACAAAGCCTTCACCACTATAATCAAATCATACGTGCATATATATATATATATATATATATATATATATATATATATATATATATATATATATATAAGTTATGAAAAACTTGGTAATCCGTACGGGTAATCCCAATGAGGATGAAATCCTCAGAGCTCATTGTAAATCCAGAGCTAATATTTTAAAGAAAAACAGACCACTTTAAGGTTCCATTATAATAATTTATTTCACCAGAGCTCTTTTAAAGGACGCCGGATCATCAGATAGCGCTTCCAAAAATGAAGAAAAAAAAACATTTTTTTTTTATAATATATATATATATATATATATATATATATATATATATATATAAAGAATAATCACACATAGAATTAATCAGAAGTATCAATGCGATTATTGGCGACATCCATCGCTAGAAAACATAATATATGCATTAAAATCCTGTTCATCCATAGTGCGAGTTTTGATCCTTGAAGAAAAACTTGTTGTCTGTCGTTTTCAGTTTATTTGATGTTAAAATGCTAGTACTTACGGACAGTCTTCCATCCATCATCAGGCATGTGTTTTTTTTTCCTTATAAAATCAAAAACTTGAGACGATATACCTGTATGTCGACCGAAAGATGTTTTTTGAATATCTGCTATTATTGACGGTTATAAGATATCGGAACGTGCAAAGACGCAACGCTAAGTTTTTAGAATACGTGGATTTAACACATCACAAGAAATATTTAAATAAAATTCTCACTTAAAAATTTTGAAAAACTTAGCGATGGATGTCGCCAATAATCGCATTGATACTTCTGATTAATTCTATGTGTGATTATTCTTTGTATGTAAATCATATGCTGCCTAATGTTTTATGTTTATATATATATATATATATATATATATATATATATATATATATATATATATATATATCAGGTCATCCTATAATTTCTGTCCGAATTTTAACTTTTTATTAAAATGAACGAAATTTAAAGAGTATTTTAGAATGTCTAATGGAGCTGAACATTATTTTTATGTTTAGATGTATTTAAACTGATCAAATTTTATTTCAGAGAATAATAAAATTAAATTTTGTTTGATTAAAACCCTGCTAACATGTAAGTACCCAAGAATCATTTGAGGCACATAATGCTTTATGAGTTCAAGAAATGAAACTCAGCAGCCGAAGCAGCTAGAAATATTCACTCAGTTTATGGAGAGGAATGTGTGAATGAAAGAACTTGCAGAAGATGGTTTGCAAAATTCAGAGGTGGAGATTTCACCCTTGAAGATGAAGATCGAACTGGACGTCCAGTTGAGTTTGATGAAAAGCTTCTTGAAGCAGCCCTTGAAGAAAATCCTGCTTTATCAGTGGAGGAATTGGCAGTGGTCCTCAGTTTAAACCATACAACTTTTCATCGTCATCTTCAACAACTTGGAAAAGTTCCTAAACTTGGAAAATGGGTGTCTCATGAATTGTCTGAAAACAACCTCAAATCCCGAGTTGACATCTGCCCTTCTCTCCATTCTCGCCAACTTATTTCATCTTTTTTGGATAGACTTGTGACTGGCGACGAAAAATGGATCTTTTATCGAAATGTTAAGCGTTGTAGACAGTGGCTTGGTAAAGGGGAAGGACCCCAGCCACAGCCGAGAAGGGAACTTCATGGGCAAAAGGTTCTTCTTTCAATCTGGTGGGATCGCCAAGGAATAATCCACTTTGAATTCTTACCACCTAATGCAACAATTAATGCTCAAATATACTGTCGGCAATTAGAGCGTTTGAACCAAGCTTTGAGGAAAAAAAAGACCTGCTCTAGTGAATCGAAAAGCGGTGATGTTTCATCAGGACAATGCGCGAACCGACACAGCAAGAATCATGTCGCAAAAGATCGAAGAACCTTGTTGGGATAAAATTCCTCATCCACCTTATTCTCCCGATCTTGCTCCTTCAGACTAATATTTGTTTCGTCGCTTACAGAATCATTTGGAAGAAATAGCTTTTGTAACACAGGAAGAGGTTAAAACTGACATTTGTGAGTTCTTCGAATCAAAGCCAAAAGAATTTTACAGTAATGGAATTAGTAAGCTTGTTATTAGATGGAAGGAAGTCATAAATAATCAGGGAAAATACATTGTTGATTGAATCTGTAATTAAATATAACATTTGGTCACTTGTTTTCTTTATTCAACATTCGGACAGAACTTATGGGATGACCTGATATATATATCTCTTCTAACCCCTGCCCTGTCAGCTATTTATTCAAGTAGCTCTCTAGGTCGCTCATGCACAGCTATTGTCTTCAGTCTGTCCTGTGAGAATAAAATGTTGCAATTCTCATTGTGTGCCTTTCAAATTTCAACTCCCACTTTCTGGTGTTAAGTAGAAGTGTTCTTTTTTGTTTCCAGTTTCTCTACAACTTCGTTGTTGCCCACACGTTCGGCACAGGATATTCCTATCATCCTTGTACAGAACCACATTTCTGTCCTGTCAAGTCTCTATTTCATCTGTGAGGAGAATGTCCACATTTCAAGGCCCTATAGGAAGAACTGATATCCCCTCACGATCAGTACTCTTTTCAATTAAATAAATATTGTGTTCAATGTAAAAAGTAATTATATTACGATAAATTGCAGAAAGATAACTTAAATTAATAATAAGTCATTTAATAATGATTTCAGATGAATGCTTACGAGTGGGCATACCATTATTTATGAAAATAAACAAGATAACTAGAAAAAATATCACCGAAATTAATTTTATTATATATATATATATATATATATATATATATATATATATATATATATATATATACAGTACACTCCTTCTTCTGCTGCTGCTTCTTCTTCTTTGTCTTGTTCACATCCTCATTCTCCCTTTCAATTACACCCAACGTCATGCGTTTATTTATTTTTAAAAACAATAATATAGCGTTCTTTACTTTTTTTAATAAAAAGCGTTCGGTGATCATTTGATAAAAAAAATCCTCGGAGGATACCGTACGATTGAAACCTAGGTAGGGGCTTTAACTAGCGTCTTGATTTTTAAAGTGAAAAGCTCTACATGTTATTTTTACTTTTGTTTTTCACCCTTTTTAATACTACTGTTTCCTGGTCTGATTTATCTCTGACCATTAACCTTTTATGTATTATATATATATATATATATATATATATATATATATATATATATATAATGTAAATCTATTTAAAATCAGTGGGTGAAAAGACAAATAGGCATCCGGGAAAAAAAAAAAGCCAGAAGTCTCCGCCCAGAAGAAAATCGTCCAGTATCATAAATTTCTGGTACAAAGCAAAATATCAAGGAATAAGTTAAATCGAAGAGTGCCCAATACCTAAGTAGAGCAAAGGTAAAATAAATAAATCCTCATGAGTCAGGTACTACCTACCTATATTTATATCACATGGGATCATCACCTTGATGAACCTATGTGATGAAAAACCGACATAAGTAGTACCTGCTCATTACGAAATATATATATATATATATATATATATATATATATATATATATATATATGGAAAACAATCTTACATTTTACCGACGCGTTTCGTCTTCCGACTTTTTCAAGGCAAAAATGAAATCGAAATGTTCTTTATAGTAAGGGATTATTATTTTTTTTTTTTTATAAACGTAAACGTTTTTTCTATAACGGTAATTTACATTAACCAAAAAAAAAAAAAAAGGCTTAGACACAAGCGTCTATCTTTTTAAATTTGGATTTTTTAATGTAACTATAAGAAAAAAAAACATTTCCATTTCATTTTTGCCTTGAAAAAGTCGGAAGACGAAACGCGTCGGCAAAATGTAAGATTTTTTTCCACTTGTCATTTGATGCCAATCTGTCTTGTCCACAGAATTCATCTGAGAATTTAACTATATATATATATATATATATATATATATATATATACTCATACCAATATATAGATTTGTACACATCATACACATCCCTAAAGAATTAAAAGATAACCTACACTTAACACACACACATCCCCCACCCAGTAACCAATAAAACTCAAAATGACCAAGAAAGGAAATTCTTCCACTCATAAATCTCCCCTGCCTCTATCTTAAAACCAACTCGACCGACAAAAAATTAAAGATAAAAAAAAACAAATGAAAACTACAGGTAGAATTCATTTTCTTCATAAACAGTCATTTACTCCTGTAGTTCACTGCTCCTAAGAAGCAGAATTTTTCTCTCCTAAATTTTTCTTTCTCCTGATGATAGACATGCTGGCCGAAACTAATCGAGGAATCTAACTGAAATAATAAACAAAAATAATAATAATAATATACAACTCAGTGTGTCTAAAAATCTTAAGTTTTAATAATTTTTATTGTTCAAAGCACACACACACAGATATATATATATATATATTTTATTCAAAAAGAATATATATATATATATTTTTTATTCAAAAAGAAAGCGCCGACTGTATCGACTTCCGGTCTGATGAAAAAGCCAGTGTCAGTAATGTCGGCTTTCTGGTAAAATTTGATCAATATTTTGCAATTAAACTACGGCGGGCTTCTGTCAAGCAAAACTGATGGTTCACGAATGGCTGGAGTTTGCGTACCTTCTTCTAGCGCCCCTAGGCTTCCATAAAAGGAAAAGTTATATATATATATATATATATATATATATATATATATATATATATATATATATATATAAAAAGTCAATAGATAAAATAAAGTCAATGACTTATCTTCCAAATCAGAGTCACGTAGAAATACATCCCCACGCCCTGATTAATATAAATCAATTCTTAACTTATTTTACCCCAGATGTGCGGATCTATGTCTGTGAAACTAATTTGATATTAAGGCTCTATTATTTAATAGTGGTTTTCCTCTTTGGTACAGATATTTTACAAATTGATTGGGGACAAGTTTTCCTCAGTTTACAGTTGAAATGGCTAGACGTAACCGTAAGTTCTATGCTAACAGTTTCTTGAATCACATTACTGTGGAACTCTCCACTGGCTTCTTGGTTCCCAGTCAACTTTGATCATCAGAAATTTAGGTCTAATGTCAAACGTTATCTTCTGCTAAATATGCCTGAGCAAGCGCCTGCTGAAGATTTTTACTTGCTACTTTACCAGAAGGGAATTTTAGCAAACTATCTCTGGACCTACGTTGTTTGTAATTTTTATTAATGGCCGACCTGTATGCCCCAGTTTTCAGAATTGTTTGTATGCTGATGACACATTATTTACTCATGTCACTGTAACTCTGATCGGTTTGATAAAGTCATATTGGTAGTACCTGTTGTTTACTGGGGCAAGAAATGACTTCTATATGTTATTCCTTTCACAACGATTAAAAATGGCTTCGTTCAAGTGAATCATGTAGGTGCCATGTATTCTAAGAAATAGGTATCAAAATAAACCTTTCCTAAACAGAAACTAAGATCTTAGAAATTAGAATGAATGACGTAATGTCACTGATATAATGAAATATGCATACACCTGAGTTCCCCCTCACTGGATTATGATTGGCTGGTGTCCGACATAAATACCGACGGACGTGTAGGTACAACAGAGTTTAAGTCTGGGGCGACGCGCATTGGACTACGCCATTGGCTATCCTATTGGTTTACACTTATTACCTGTGATTACGACGAGTACCAGTCGATTACTGCTACCGTGTACTACTTGGTTACAGTAGCCAAAACCCACTTAGCTACTTCGATCAAATATATCACTTTCCGGGACATATCAGTCACGTGACCTGATAAAGAAATTTAGCGCGTTGAATTAATAAATGCTTCAAATACCTCGATGTATGGATCTATTATAATAAATTTTATATGGTTGATAAGGAAACTGAACATAGAATAGGCTGCATTAGGGATAGTTTCACTCAAGACAACTAGTTGCTACAAAACCTAAACATTAAGCTACAAAAACTCGAGAGTTATGCTTAAATAGACTCGTCAGATTGAAAACTACACGTGGATGACATATACGGCGTCCAAACCGTTAAGAAATATCTAAACTGTAAGCACATGCCATCTATTGATGAAAGATGAAAGCAAAGACAACTGGCGAAGACTGGCGCTGCAAAATCGCATACAAAGAACAATAGCAAATATCAGAAATCACATCACTTGAAGACTTTTAACAACAGCGACAACTAAAATGGATGTAACGTGTAATTCGAAGAGAAAATAATGGAATAATGCTGACATTCCAATCTACTTCAAACAATGTTTCGGAAGGATATCCCAGCGATGACACATGGCCAGAACTATACTCCATACGACGGCTTTCGCAATGCTTATACATAGCTTTGTTCAAATGAAGCATGTAGATGTCAGTGAGCATCATCGTTGTTTGAACCTCGTAGAATTTCATCAACAGCAGCGACTTATATGGATATCACATATAAAACGAAGAGAAGATAACGGGATGATAGATATATTGACGTTCCATACTACTTCAAACAAAAGGTTAGGAAGGAAACTAGCATCTGTACGGAAAAGAGCAATAACAACAGACTTGAGTATTTTATTTTCCTGAAAAATTATTTAAATAGAAATATTTTAGAAATTTCAAGTGATGGTAGCACTGGCCACTCACTCAATAAATGTCGATTATTAGTTAATTGGTAACTGTTAATACTACACAGTACCAATACTATTAGGATTGCTATAGAATGATCTATCTATTTTTAGATTTCTCTATTCCTCGCTGTGGAACAGCATCTAGAATTAACATCTCTGGTGACAGGTTTAATTTCTTATTGGTCTGTCCTCGAACATGGCATTGTAACAATTGCCAGTGAACTTAGTAGATATTCCTCACCTTATCCGGCTATAATTTAGCCCATTAAACTATTTTAGGGAAAGAGTATTTTGTAGGTATTTTGGGAATGCCAGAATGAAAATATAATGGAAGTGTTTAAGACCAACGAAGCTAGATTCTTAATACGCAAAAGTGTCGCTTACTAGAATGTTATTTTTACTTTTGTGTTCTTTCTGTTTTTTTTCTGTCTCGATGTTCTTTACTAAAAAATGATGAAAATAATTTTCCATAATCGTGTGGCTTTTCGAATGCTATCCGAAATGAAGAAAGATGAATGGTAAATGATAGAAAAAAATAATAAAATGTATGGCAATTAATTCGTGATTACAGAAGAATTGAAGACTCGAAGATCCGGTGAAATGGTAGAAGCTGAAAAGGAAAGAAACGAAAAAAAGAAAGAGATTATGTGTTTGACTAGAAAAAAAGAAAGAAAGAAAGAAAGATTGAAAGAAAGAAAGAAAGAAAGAAAGAAAGAAAGAAAGAAAGAAAGAAAAAAGAAAGAAAGAAAGCGATTGTGTCTCTGAATGGAGAGATAGAAAGAACGAGATAAAAGTGATTATATCAGAATATGTAAGAAAATAGAAAGAAAGAAAGATTGAAAGGAAGAAAGAAAATGATTGTCTCTTAATGGACAGATAGATAGATATCTAAATCTGTAAGAAAAGAGAAAGAAAGAAAGAAAGAAAGAAGGAAAAAGAAAGTGAATATATCATAACGTTTAAAAAATTGGAAAGAAAAATATTATATCTAAATATATAAAAATAGAATGAGAAAAAATTCAGAAAATATAAAATATATGGTAATTAATTCACGACTTGAGGAGAAGCGAAAAAGCTAAGAAAGAAAGAAAGAAAGAAAGAAAGAAAGAAAGAAAGAAAGAAAGAAAGAAAGACTACGGGAACGTGAAAGAAAGCAATAAAGGAAGAATAAGAAAACGTGACAGAAAGAAAGCACGAAAGGAAGAACGAAAGATAGAGTTGAGACTGAAAGGAAGAAAACAAGAGATTTTTTGCTTGAAAAGACAAGAAAGAAAGAAAGAAAGAAAGAAAGAAAGAAAGAAAGAAAGAAAGAAAGGAATAAAGCGATTGTGTCTCTGAATAGTGAGATAGAAAGAACGAAAAAAGAAAGTGATTATAGCTGAACGTGTAAGAAAATAAAAAGAAAGAAAAAAGACAGAAAAAGAAAGAAAGAAAGAAAAAAGAGAGAAGAAAGAAAGACGGTGAATATATCTTAATGTGTAAGAAACTGGAAAGAAAGAAAGAAAGAAAGATATAATATCTAAATTTATAAAAAATAGAATGAGAAAAAAAATAGAAAATATATGGCAATTAATTCACGACTTTAAGAGAAGCGAAGAAGCTAAGAAAGAAAGAAAGAAAGAAAGAAAGAAAGAAAGAAAGCGGGAAATTAAGAAAGATAGAAAAGTAGAAAAAGAGAGATTAAGGAAAGAAAGAAAAAAGAAAGAAAGAAAAACAAAATGCGAAACAAAGACAGAAAGAAAGAAAAGGAGAAAGAATGAATAGAGAAAAAGAAAGAATAAAACGTAGAAGAAAGAAAAAAGAAAGAATATACTGAAAGAAAGAAAAAGAATAAAGAAATGCGAGAAAGAAAAAATAGGAAAAGGAGAAAGAAAGAAAAAAGAAAGAAAGAAAGATAGAAAGGAGAAGAAAAAGGAGAAAGAAACGCAAGAAAATGAAAAAGGAAAAGAACGAAAAGTGAGAAAAAAAGAAAGAAAGGAAATCAAAAGAAGAAGAAAAGTGAGAAAGAAAGAAAATCGAGAAACAAAGAAAAAAGAAAAGAAAGAAAAGCGAGAAAGCAAGCAAGAAAGAAAGAGTAAGAAAACGAAAAAGAAAGAAAGAAAGAATGAAAACAATGACAGAAACAAAGGAAAGAGACAAAAACGAGGAAGAAAGAAAGAAAAGAAAGCGATTAAAGAAAGAAAGAAAGAAAAAAAGAAAGAAAAAGAAAGAAAGAAAGTGATTTCTCACTTCCTTTCTTTCGATAAAGAAAGTGATTTCTCACTTCCTTTCTTTCGATAAAGAAAGAAAAGCGATAAAGAAAGAATAAGAGAGCTAAACAAAGATGAAAAATGACAGAGCCATAGAAATTTTTAAAAAAAGACGAAAGAAAGTAAAAATAAAGAAAGAAATATAAATTTAAAAAAACAACAAAAAAAACAAATTCGATGAATTTTCGAAAATTATCAACCGGGCCAACTAAGGATTTGAAAATGAAATATTTGATGATTGGTCAGTGAATCCGAACGAGGAATTTTGATCATGCCACTACTATTTGTAAATGAAACAGAAGGAATGAGATACTAAATTAACGACGACTACAAAATGAAGAAATAAAAACAGTTAGCAAGGAAGAAACAAAAAGCATTATGGGATATAAATTAGGAAGCATGATTTGTTTTTTACAACTTATCAACGCCTCTGTGGCTCAATTAAAGCGGCCCTCTATTTAAACATTGACCGTGCTTGATCACACCAGTTTTCGTGATGTTGTTACAGTTTAAACATTGCCTCTCCGCTAGCAGTGTTCACTGATTAGGTAAAAAGAGCAGTGATGCGTTTCTGAAGAGAACACGTTGAATCATCAATGATAACTGGCCTGTTCACCATTACCATCTTTCGAGCTTGCAAATTCTTCTCATCAGTGGTGGAGGTTGGCTTGTGTCCTGCTCTTTCTTCGTGCGTCACTCTTGTCCAGCCACATTTAAGCTTCTCGATCCACTTTTCTGCCCCGTGGTGCATTGTCGCCGTATTAAAAAACCTCCGATGAATTTCAGCCACTGACACTGTTCTTTGTTCCTTCTTGGCATACACTGCTAGCGGAGCGTCCATGTTTGCACTGTAATAGCAACAAGAAAACTCACGAGATCAAGCTCAAACTTTGAACACGTTTCCAGATGAGTGCCAACTATATGCACTCATGAGCAGAAGGGACTGTGACAAACCTAAAGGTACGTTATAGCGAAATTGTGGATTTTTTTTTACTTGCTCTCGTATATATAAAAAAAAGAAATGTAATTTGAAAAAAGATAAGAAAGAATTCGAAGAGCTTTTTGAAAATTAGCAAACCGTTGATCAGGCTTGGCATTGCTTAACTTTTATAATCGTGAGAGAACCTGTGTTTTCAGCGTGATTTGAACGGAGACGAATAAGAAAGAACATATGTGAATTAGAAAAAAAAGAAAGGACAGAGAGACAGACAAATAGAAATAAAGAAAAAAGAAAGAAAGAAAGAAAGACAAAAGGAAAGAATATATAAGATATGTTCTTTTGCCTTCCATTAGTATGGCTGATGCTAACCAACAGAAGAGTTAAGCATTGCGCCTTTTCAGACAAACGTTTTCCGCTGACATAACCTGGAAAGAATATATTGAATAAATTGTTAGGTTCCTTGCTAGGAAAGTTGGTTCACTGTCCCACAAGAAAATTTTTATCACCAGAATCTAGCTTACATATTTATTCGTCCTTGCTTTGAATATTGCTGCCACATTAGGTCTGGTGCACTTGATATATATTTAGAAATTCTTGATAAAATCCAAAGAAGAATCTGCAATGTTATTGGTCTTGACCCGGCATCTCGGCTTTAGTCACTTTCACAGCATCATTCCTTTTATCTATAAGTCTACCGTTCGTCCTTGCTTTGAATATTGCTGCCACATTAGGTCTGTTGGCCCTGCTAGATATTTAGAGATTCTTGATAAAATCGAAAAAAGAAACTGCAATGTTATTGGTCCTGACCTGGCATCTTGACATTAGTCACTTTCACACCGTCAGTCTTTTTATTTATAAGTCTACCGTTCGTCCTTGCTTTGAATATTGCTGCCGCATCAGGTCTGGTGCCAATGCTATATACAGTGTAACCCGGATATAAGTGACCCGGATATGAGAGAAACTCGGATATAAGAGAGATTTTCTCTGGTCCCAAATTAGAGCCTGTGTTAATGTATATAAAATAGACCAAACCCGGATATAAGAGAAACCCGGATATAAGAGACTTCTTCTCCGGTCCCGACAATTCTCTTATATCCGGGTTACACTGTATTTAGAAATTCTTGATAAAATCCAAAGAAGAATGTGCAATGTTATTTGTTCTGACTTGGCATCTCGGCTTTAGTTTCTTTCAAAACGCCGTAACATAGCTTCCCATTTCCTTTTCTATAAATGCTTTCGTGCTAATTGTTCTTTTTTCCTGCTATGGTACCTAGACTTTAGGAATTTAAGTGCGGTACTAGTTTGGCTGCAAGGTGCCATAATTTTGCAGTTGAAATAGCTAGATGGAACCGTAAGTTCTATGCTAACAGTTTCTTCCATCGCACTTCTCGCTTTTGGAACTCACTTCCGGTTACTTGCATCCCTGTCACCTTTGATCTTCTAAAATTTAAATGCAATATCAATCGTTATCTTATGTCTTCTCATTTCTTGTTTTTATTGCCCTCTCTACTTAGTAATATCTTCTTCCCATATTCTCTTACACTCGGTAACTAATTACGTCTTAGTGGCTTTATAGCCCTGATTTAGATGAAATGATTAATGTATATATATATATATATATATATATATATTTACTAATGTCCACCCAGTACATGGTCCAAGAGCCATTCAAGGTAGAGGGCTACTGTGTGATGTTGTATTATTAGAAGAAAGAGCAATACGTGAAGATCTTGGGGGGTTATGAAGGAAAGATAACTGCTAATTCTGTACTTGAAGAGGGCAATATTTAATTTCAGAGTTCAGTTGGAGACGTTAGAAGTATAGTATGGAATAGACTTTGAAAAAAAAATGGAAACCCAATCCTTGTCAGAAAACAAAGGATTAACCTTTTCTCCTGTTCAAAAGACGGATAGGAGTGTGAACTGGACGTTAGGTGAACCTATCTAAAGAGGCAGACAATAAGAAAGACCTGAGATACAAATTAGAAAGAATGGACATATGAGCATTAGAAAGAAAGAAACAAACAAAAAAGAAAGAAAGAGAAAACGAAATTAAAAAACAAAATAAGAAAGAAAGAAAGAAATTAAAAAAGAAAGAAAGAAATAAAAAAACAAAATAAGAAAGAAAGAAAGAAAGAAAGATAGGAAAAAGAAATTAAGAAATAGCATAAGAAAGAAAGAAAGAAAGAAAGAAAGAAAGAAAGAAATTAAAAAACAACATAAAAAGGAAAGAAAGAAAGAAAGAGAAAAAAGAAAGAAAGAAATTAAAAAACAAAATAAGAAAGAAAGAAAGAAAGACAGAGAACAGAAATGAAGAAATTGAATAAGAAAAAAGAAAGTAAGAAAAAAGAAAGAAAGAGAAAACGAAATTAAGAAATTCTACAAAAAAGATAGAAAGAGAAAAAGAAATTAAGAAATAAGCTATGTGTATAAGAAAGAAATATATAACATGATATATAAATTAGAAAAAAAATGAAAGAAAGAAAAAAAATAATAAACGAATATTAATTATGAAAAGAAGAAATCCTGATGAGAAAGAAAAGAATAAAATTAGAAAATCCGATTCTTGATAGAACATCAGAAATGTGTGTTTTTTTTTTTTTGTTTGTTTGTTTTATCTAATTGCAAATCCTGGCAAAAGGCAGAAGCACAACACCGAACTGGCACAAGGTAGAAAATGTTGATACAATGACATCGAAAAAACTGAGACTGAACGAGATCTTCAGAATAAGAAACAATGATCGAACGACAGAATTAGTTTTATTATGAAAGAAAAACAAAGAAAAAAAGACACATTAATTCTTTGGAATCATTCAACTGAGCCATCATTTAAAAGCGACTCGAATCAGCACCAAAAATTGCTTTTCGGATAATTGTCTCAGGCTGGATCAATTTGATCTATTTTTCATCTTCCCAATACAAATGTCGCCTTATTTTGGCCTCTCCAAATTAAATGCTAAATAACTTCTTTTTTTTAAGTGACACTGCCTCGTCTGTTGTTTGGACAGCGAATAAAGATGTGTATTCTTGAAGATATTTTATGGGTTGGACCAAATCAGACATCAGATCAAGTATTGTTAGGCTATTGAGAAAGTATGCCTTTCACCGCTATGAATTATGGGTCAAGCAACCAAGGCAGGACGAAGGCTGAATCGTATAAAACTGTATCTAGAATTAGTTTATCAGTTCTTCTGTTAAGGTATTTGAATATTAATTACATATCTCACCGCTATCAATTATGCCGGTTGACATTTTTTCGGACCAAATGTTGTCAGGCAATGGGCCTCATGTTTCTGGGCTATTTTTTCACGCTGAATCTTAAAATCAAGTCTATTTTTTGCTATCACATCACGTTTTCTCAGTACATATAATTTCTATTACCGATATGAATTATGAGTCTACCAGACAAGATAGAACCAAGATTGGATAGTAACAAACCACGTCTGAGATAGGATGCAAAAGCATGTCTCAGGTTCATCTGTCCCTGAACGTCTCAAGAGATTTGGGGGAAAAGGCAAAGATAGAAATACGTTTCCCTCTTAGGAATAAAGAACATTTGAAAGACATTATTAAATTGGAGCGACGTCAAACCGCCACAGATCGGATGTAAAAATATATCAGGTTCAACTGTCCACGAACGTCACAAGAGAATTGAGGAAACGTGCAAAGATGGAAATATGTGTCCTTCTTGAAGTTTCGTTTGACAACCGGATACAACGTCCCATCTGCTACAGTAGTCTTTGGACCAACAATGTCATATGTTCATCTTTGCATCGTATTTTAATGATATGAATTATGAATCTAGCAGCCAAGACAGAACCGAGATTGAATGGTAACTAACTAAATCTAGAATTAGTTGACCATCTCTATTATTAGTCTGTTCGGAAACTAATTACGTATTTCATCGTTATTAATTATGATTCAACCAACTATGGCAGAACCAAAATTGAATGGCAGGAAACAAGCGAAGAATTAGTTTATCATCTCTCCTATTAGAGCATTCAGAAAGTAATTACGTATTTCACCGCTATGAATTATGGGTAAACCAACCAAGGTACGGCCAAGATTGGATGGTAGAAAAATGTATCTAGAATTAGTTTATCAACTCTTCTATTAGGATGTTTAAACTGTAACTGTCTTTTGGAGAGGATTATCATATCTTGTATCAATTAGGTATTTCACCGCTATGAATTATGGGTAGACCAACAAAGGCAGAACTAAGATTGAATGGTAACAAACTACGTCTAGAATTAGTTGACCATCTCTTCTATTAGACTTAGTTATTGATTACAAGTCAATCAACCATAGCCGAATTAAAACTGAATGGTAAGAAACCATGTCTTGAATAGGTCTATCCTGTCGAGAAAGTAATTACGTATTTCACCGCTATGAATTATGGGTAGACCAATTAATTCAGAAGCAAAGTCGAGTTGACGGATACTGCGTCTAGAATTAGTTTCATATCCCTTCTATATTTGTAAAGTAATTGATTATTTCAACGTCACGAATCATAGTGATTTTCGAAGCGTAGACTAGATGTGGTACAAGGCCAAACGTATGGTGAGGACTGAAGTCACCATTCAGCCGTAATTGAACTATCGAGACAAGCTTGCTAAACATTACGACCCGCCGAAGAGCCCCACCGCTATGAATTATGATTCAACTAAATGGAAGCAAGATCAAATATTAAGAAACGATGTCGAGAATTAGTTCATCATTAGCGTGTTCGTAATGATAACAATAATGATAATCGTAAAATTATCCGTTTCCTTATTACTGCGGTGGCCTCCCTTTAAAGAGTCTATGTTTGACTCTTCCGCCTACTATAAAATTAGTAAGAGAGAAGGCCTTGGGGAAACGGTGCTCCAAACCGTTCATGACTGCCAAACTCTCCCACTCGGCGGAGAGGAACCCGGACGAAATTTTGCCGAAGGGCAAAGTTTCATCCGGTAGACACGCCCTGAACCCACTTATGCGGGTTCTAAGGGAATATTTTTGGCGAGCCTACGGGCTCGGAGAACCCACGATAAACTCGGCTTTGTGCCACATACAACCCACGTGGGGGGTCGTTAAATATAACCGTTCAACCGTCGAAATCTCTGCCTTGAGCAAAGAGAAACCTGGACGAGGCTTTGCCGAAGGGCAATGTTTCGTCCTGGGAGGTAGACAGACCCTGAACCCGTCTATACGCGATCTAAAGGAATAAACACGGCCTTGTGCTAAATACATCCCTTATGAGGCCTGTTAAATATTAACAGTCGAATAGATTGTTCTACCGGCTGTGACTCTTTGCCTTTGGACAGAGAGGAACCTGGATGAGACTCGGCCCTGCGGCGACTACGGGGATCTTTTGGCCGAGTCTACCAGCTCGGATAACCCACGTTAAATTCGGCCTTGTGCCACATCTACCCTCTTGGGTGAGGGCGGCTAAATATTAACAGTGGAATAGACTGAACACCGGGTCAACCGACACACACTCACAAATCTTGTAATACTCTTCTGTTGTACTTACTGTTTAATGTATGGTATATCTGCAAGACTTGTTTTGTTATTTCTTTAACCATTTACTTGGCCACAACACTTATAAAGAAACTTTCGTCATTCACTGACCGAACGGCCGGTGGTACTGTCGATTTAAATTTATATAGAGAAGGCACGGTGGAGTAATGGATAGCGGCTTGGATTGAGGAATCGGAGAGCCGAGTTCGAATTCCAGTCGAATCCATTACATTCACTTACGTGCTAACACCCTTGGGAAATGTGTGAATCCTCTTTCTTCTCCCTCCAGCTATGGGTAAATAGCATGACAGACTGGGTTCTATAGCCTTGGATGGCAACTGGTCTAGGAGAAGGAAAACGCTGAATTCAAACCTGCTCTTAGAGGAGGGTGAATGAAGTCTCTCTGAGCCTTGGTTGGCAATCCATTTAGTGTTGGTGTCACGATAAAAACACCCTTGATAGCCCTAGCGAAGCATCAAGAATTCAGCTAATTGACAAGAATTTGAACTACACCAATGAAAGTATTGGTGAGTTCAATATCTGGTGAGGCCGCAAAATGATGATGATGATGATGATGAAATTTATAAATTTAAATAATTTTTCAGGAAAAGAAACTGCTCCAGCCTGTTGTCATTGTTCTTTCCAGTACTGGTTGGAGTTTCCTTCCTAATCTTTCGTTTGGAGTCGTGTGGAACGTCATCATATCGATTATTAAAGAACATAGAGACATAAAGTAATATAACAGAAAGAATACGGAAGCAAAAATAACCATCTGCTTCTAGGATGTGAAACATTTTGCGGATTAATATAGCTCGACCAGATTATGGGTTCAAGACATCCGTATATCGCAAGCCTACATTCACCGGACAATACCTCAACTTCATCTCCCATCATCCATACAGTGTAAAGAAAGGGATCGTCCGCTACTTACAACATCGAGCAAAAATCATAAGTGGCGAACCAGATACATATGAACAAGAAATGGTCAGAACAAGCAGTACCCTACAACGTAACAACTACTCCAGGTACATGGCAGCTTCTCTGGGATAGAAAGATACAAGATGATAACAAGACTCGGAAAACAGCTACAGTCTATCTACCCTATGCGAAGGGAATATCGGAGAAAATACAAAAGATCGATGGTTCATATAACAACCTTCAAAAGTGGTTCAATGCTTCGCAGACATCTCTTCCAAGTAAGACCAAACATAGAGGAGAACTTGACTAAGGACTGTGTGTAAGCCACTCCGTGCAGATGCGCTAACAAATATAAAGGAGAAACAGGCCACCCCTTAAGGTAACACTGCAGAGAACACCGTAAAGCGATAACTCGAGGAGAAATAGAAATATCAGGCGTAGCTGACCACATATGGAGGGAAAAAGGAAGATCGCCGCCTCCTGTGGGATGAGGTTGAAATAATAGACAGAGAACATCACTGGAAAATACAAAAAACTTAAGGAATCAGCACATATGCTAGGCCACAAAAATATCCTGAGCCGACCAAGCATAGAAATGAATACAATATAGGAACCAGCAATAAGAAGTGCAAGAGAAAAGCAATGAGTAACAACAAAAATTGCAATATAAGCTCTGGTAAAAAAAAGTATAATAATAATAGAAAAATTGCAATAGGAGCACAGGTAAAAAAAAAGAAAGCTGAGGCATTAGTATTATAAGTTCCAGAAATTCATACGCAAATGTCCACAAAGACACATGGCCCAGTGGATAAAGTCGCATTGACTAGAGCCCAAAGCGTTGTGAATTCAACAATTGGAAACAACTCAACTTAAAGTTGATTTTCCCTATACCTCAACTTGGACAGTTGAGTAAAAGGGAAATAACTGATACATCTGGAAGAGGCATAACACGTGGAACTAGAACAATCTATCCCGGTGGACGAAATAAAAGGCAAGGGCGTTGTGAATATGGCAATATAAGGATAACATAGGATAATGAAAGCTACCTTGGTCTTAAAGACGACCATAATACTGGCATTTGCGAAATACCGTCGAAAATAGTTTAATAGGCTAACTTAGCTGGATATGGTGAGGAATATCTACTAAGTTAACTGACATAAACTCTTTCTTTCTTTTTTTTTTTTAGTCTCTAACATTTCTCAGGATGTTCGCGTCTTCGCTTCTTCTGACATCATGAATTGCCATACAGTTTCTTTTTTCTTTCTTTCTCGCTTTTCTTTCTTTCTTTCGCGTTTGCCTATTATTTCTCGCTTGTCTTTCTTTCCTTTCTCTCTCTCTTTTCTTTCTTTCCTTTCTTTTTTCTTTCTTTCTTTTTTCTTTCTTTCTTTCGCATTTTCTTATTCTTTCTTCCTCGATTTTCTTTCTTTTTTCTGTTCTTTCTATTCTCGCTTTTCTTTATTTTCTGTATTTCTTTTGCATGTTATTATTCATTTTACCTTTTCCTTTCTTTCTTTCTTTATTTATTTATTTTTTCACGTTTTCTTATTCTTCCTTTCTTGCTTTCTTTTGCATTTCCTTAGTCTCTCTTTCTTTTTTTCGTTCTTTCTTTCTTTCAAATTTTCTTATTCTTTCTTTCTTCCTTTCCGTCTTTCTTTCTTCCATTCTTTCTTTCTCTGCATCTCCTAAAGTCGTGAATTAATTTCCCTATATTTTATATTTTTATATTTTTTCTCATTCTATTTTTATATATTTATATATAATCACTTCCTTTCTTTCTTTCTTTTTTCTTTCTTTCCAGATTTTTACCCATTAAGATATATTCACTTTCTTTCTTTTTCTTTCTTTTTTTCTTCTTTCATTCTTTCTTTCTTTCTTTGTTTCTTTCATTCTTTCTTTCTTTCTTCCTTTTTCTGTCTTTTTTCTTTCTCTCTTTCTTTCTTTCTTTCTTTCTATTTTCTTACATATTCTGATATAATCACTTCTTTTATCTTGTTCTTTCTATCTCTCCATTCAGTTTTCTTTCTTTCTTTCTTTCTTTCTTTCTTTCTTTCTTTCTTTCTAGTCAAACACATAATCTCTTTTCGTTTTTTTCGTTTCTTTCCTTTTCAGCTTCTACCATTTCACCGGATCTTCGCGTCTTCGATTCTTCTGTAACCACGAATTAATTGCCATACATTTTATTATTTTTTTCTATCATTTACCATTCATCTTTCTTCATTTCGGATAGCATTCGAAAAGCCACACGATTATGGAAAATTATTTTTATCATTTTTTAGTAAAGAACATCGAGACAGAAAAAACAGAAAGAACACAAAAGTAAAAATAACATTCTAGTAAGCGACACTTTTGCGTATTAAGAATCTAGCTTCGTTGGTCTTAAACACTTCCATTATATTTTCATTCTGGCATTCCCAAAATACCTACAAAATACCCGTTCCCTAAAATAGTTTAATGGGCTAAATTATAGCCGGATAAGGTGAAGAATATCTACTAAGTTAACAACCAATTGTTGCAATGCCATGTTCGAGGACAGACCAATAAGAAATTAAACCTGTCACCAGAGATGTTAATTCTAGATGCTGTTCCACAGCGAGAAATAGAGAAATCTGAAAGTAGATAGATCATTCTATAGCAATCCTAATAGTATTGGTACTGTGTAGTATTAACAGTTACCAATTAACTAATAATCGACATTTATTGAGTGAGCGGCCAGTGCTACCATCACTTGAAATTTATAAAATATTTCTATTTAAATAATTTATCAGGAAAATAAAATACTCAAGTCTGTTGTTATTGCTCTTTCCCGTACAGATGCTAGTTTCCTTCCTAACCTTTTGTTTGAAGTAGTATGAAACGTCAATATATCTATCATCCCGTTATCTTCTCTTCGTTTTATATGTGATATCCATTTAAGTCGCTGCTGTTGATGAAATTTCTCAAATGAGCTGAATTCTCTTATTTTTACGGTACTTTGTGATTCTGTAGCACTAGACCTCAAGGATCAAACAAGCTCACTGACATCTACATGTGTCATTTGAACAAAGCTATGTTTAATCATTAGAAAAGCAGTCGTATAAAGTATAGTTCTGGCTATGTGTTTTCGATCTTTGACTGGGATGTCCTTCCGAAATATTGTTTAAAGTAGTCTGGAATGTCAGCATTATTTTTTCTTCCAGTTGCACGTTCCATCCATTTAGTTGTCGCTGTTGTCTTCAAATGATGTGATTTCTGATATTTGCTATAGATCTTTGCATGCGATTGTGCAGCGCCAGTCCACGTCAGTTGTCTTTGCTTCCATGTTTAATCGTTTATCTAAGGAAGAGATAGCATGTGCTCACAGTTAAGATATTTCTTAACGGTTTGGGCGCCATATATGTCATCCACGTGTAATTTTCATTCTGCTGAGGCTATTTAAGCATAACGCTCGAGTTTTTGTAGCTTAATGTTTAGGTTTTGTAGCAACTAGTTGTCTTAAGTGAAACTATCCCTAATGCAGCCTATTCTATGTTCAGTTTCCTTATCAACCATATTAAATTCGTTATAATAGATCCATACACCGAGGTATTTGAAGCACTTATTAATTCAACGCGCTAAATTTCTTTATCAGGTCACGTGACTGATATGTCCCGGAAAGGGATATATTTGATCGAAATAGCTAAGTGGGTTTTGGCTACTGTAACCAAGTAGTACAGGGTAGCAGTAATCGACTGGTACTCGTCGTAGTCGCTGGTAATAAGTGTAGACCAATAGGATAGCCAATGGCGTAGTCCAATTGGGCGTCGTCACAGACTTAAACTCTGTTGTACCTACACGTCCGTCGGTATTTATGTCGGACACCAGCCAATCATAATCCAGTGAGGGGGAACTCAGGTGTATGCATATTCCATTATATCAGTGACATTACGTCATTCATTATGATCTTAGTTTCTGTTTGGCAAAGGTTTATTTTGAGTCCTATTTTTTAGAATACATGGCACCTCGATGCTTCATTTGAATAAAGCTATTTTTAAGAGCTGTGAAATATACAGTATAGTTTCCTGGGCGGTGTTGACATCTATTCCTAACATCTATTTCAAAGTCTCTATCTCGCTTGGATATTTAAGAATATGGCTCAAATACTTCGTTGTGGATGTTGATCTTTTTTTTCTTTTTTTTTTTCTTTTTGTTTTGCTTCAGAATCATTCTTAGCCCAACTGCGAATACCGAAATGATCGGTTACCTTCCGCTGCCCACCGTGGGTGGGATTATCATCTCTCTGTCTGTGGGCACAGGTGCAGCTGCGGAAAAATAAATACTGTGATGTGTTCCGGGCTATACCTACTGATTATACTAGAGACTAGCAGCATGGCCCGGCGTTGCCCGTGCTTGATTCAAAAATCTTACGACTCATACAGCAATCGCTATCACTTGACTTCAAATATTTTTGCCCTTCCTTGCCTTTAAAGGAGTGCCCTTTGCCGTGCTGATGTTGCTACATGCCTTACTTCTTGCCTATCTCAAACTGCGAATTTTTTCTAAGCTCTATACTAAACATTAAATCTGTTACAAAAAAAGAACTAAACAAAATAAACATAAAACGATCAGCTTTAAAAAAAGGACTCGTAACTGGAAAAACCGAATAAAAAAAGAATGTTAACAACAAATACTTTTTCACACCCAACCCAGTTCTGTGGAATTAGAATCAACGTTGAGTTTAAGCAAGCGAATGGGCCAATTGGAGTAAAGTGTCATACAGATTTAAATTTTTCCTACTTGTGACGAATGCAGCTATCGATTTCTTTTTGCATGTCCAACAACAAGGCATCTGATCAGGAGGTTTTGAGGATCGTGGCACTAACTCTTAATTGCTGGTGTTTACAGGTCCACCCTGACCCAGAGTGGTAGCACCTGTTAGGGTCCCAGCGATGGGCAAATAGTTAACACCGAAACTTCGGTCAAAACGCTATGAAAGTGTAAAAATAGATTTTAATATCAGAAATACTTTTTGTAAAAAAAATATTGCCAGCAATACAGTTTTGAAGAAAAAAATATAACCTAAAATAGATTTGTGAAGGAAAAAATATTACCGGCAACAAACATTTTGTCGGCATTAAATAACCCATTGAAGTTGATATGCCGTAAAACAAAACAAACCAAACTATCGCTATGAATCTATTTCAAAATTTTGTTGGCATTAATTGATCCCCTGAAGAAAAAAATGCCTTCATACGGATAAAAAATGAATTCAATAAATATACAAAAATAAAAAGAGACGTAAGACAAGGATGGCTCTTCTTGCCGGACTTTATTTCTTGAGAGAATTTGAAGTCCGACCATTCTTCATCATTAGCGGCCACAATCTTAACAAATTAGGTATGCAGATGACTTTGTTAAGAGCAGCCATAGAAAGGAACCTACAGGAACTCGTACTGAAGGCAGTGAATAAAAGCAAGAAAGGACTAAATATCAAAGGTAAAAAAATAGAATGTCTGGTTTTCTGCAAACGAAAGAGTCCAGAGTCCAAATTAAAAACTCGAAGTACCAAAATTATACAAGATCAAAAATTTAAATATCTAGGAAGTGTTTTAACTGGGAATATGACATAGAAATCCGAATGTGTATTGGAATAGTGAAAGATGCCTTCCAAATGATAAGCAAGTTATTAAGAAACAGGAAAATTTCATTGGAAAAAAAACTTTGCTGATGTGTGATGTAATATCGGTCCTCCTATATGACAGTGAACGATGGACAATCTTCTCACAGATGGAAAAAAAAGAGACTTGATGAAACAGAAAATTGTATCTACAGAAAGATTCTAAGAATTCCATGAACTGAACTGCAAATCGACGTTTTAGAGAAAATGGAAACAAAATAGACACTTATGCGTAGCGACAGAAAGAGACAGTTGAAATATCTAGAGAACTATTTACTTTTAGGAGGGGAAATCGTGTTAATCATTTTCTGGAGTAACTTCTCAAATTACACAGCAGACAACAAATATTGTCGAGTGAAATTTGAAAGCCTTAAGAGCGTTTGGGATACCGTCGCTGATTGGTTAATAAATGCTAATGCGAAAATTCAAATTGGAGCCGGCTTTTTGCACCAAAAAAATCAATTAAGATGTATAGCGACATTGCATAAATCTAATGAATTTTTCTACATTTTTTAACGGGGCTCCACAAATATATACCGGGTGTAACAGTAAAATTGTTCATTTGTTAGATTAAGCTTTGAACCGTTCTATCTTAGAAATGATTAAAGATATCTTACTGGAATTATCCGAGGTTTTTATAACACTATTGAACTCGGAGCAATAGGAAGAATCGTGATGAAATCGATCATAAACGAAAGTGAGATTTTCATCATTAATCAATTATAGCTAAAGATCGGAAGTTCATGAACGATTGAAATCAAGTTCAAATATATATATTATTTTCCAACGTATTCAAGACTATCTTCGCCCTCTCTAAATTTCTAACTTTCTGTCATGGAGTAACAAAGTGTCACACACGTTTTCATTTTTAACGTCTTTTTTTGCTGCTCTTTGGACTGTCATAGCTGAAACTCCTCTCTCACTTACAAAACGTCTTATAGATTGAGTTGGATCTTTTCTAATTGATCTCTTTAGCTCTAAGATTAAATGATAAACCCTCTTCCTCCTGTAACCTCCTGATCCAGTTTTCCTCTCTACTGTTCCCTCTTTTTTAAACTTATTCATCGTTCGCTCTATGGTTTTTGAATGGGTTTTACAGATGGAAGTCAGAGTATGAACATTGGTACCATTACTGGAGGCCTGAATGATCTTTTTCCTCTCACCATTGCTAAGTTGTAAAGATATAGTGGAGCTGGGACAAAATTATTTAAACCAGTTCCCTTTCTAGCTAAATAACTCAAAAGAATTTTCAGTGATTCTTACGACAAATGGTGTCAAGATAGCTAAATGTCTTATCTAAAAACCTGGAAAAAAGAAACTTAATTAGTTTAGTGGCTTTTTTTAATAGACAATTATACTGCTAGACATTTGGACAATTCTGCTGTTTCACATGGTATATTATGAGAGTCCCGTTTATCTAACCTAAAAAGAATAACTTTGAATTTCCCCCCACCTGGCAATATGGGCCCCTTTGATTTCAAGACAATGCACTACATGAGCTAAAACAAAACGAGAAAGCACGAAAAGGTAACAATATCGATTCAGTTACTGCTCACTTTGTCTGCCTAGAGTGTGAGCGAGTCTGTCTGTCAAATGCCGGCCTGTCGAGTCATCAACGTGCCCAAGCTGACAGACCGTTGATTAACCACGAAACGTTGATTAACGTCAATCATATGGCACGTGTGGCGCGCGGAAAAGTTTCCAAAAGTCGATCTGGCCTAACAAGGCACCTGAAAGTGCACCGTCTCTCTGGGACTGATGAAGACCGCAAATTAAACGAAACTACCGAAAGGTACTGGTTTTTTATGAAGGTGGAAAATATGTAATATATTTCCTGGGTTCAAAAGAAACAACCAACATTCTGATGATCGGCAATAACAAATTGCGTTAAAAGTCAGTGATGTTTTGTCTATATCTCTGAGATGAGGTATTATGATTATTTGTACTCTTTACATTACTCGGACTGTTATCCTCATCTTCATTGCCATATTTACAACGGTTCGGCTGTTGTACGCTCCGTCTTTCTTCAGATGATTGGATGTCTGAGATGAGGTATTATGATTACTAGCATTATGTACATTACTCGGACTGTTATCCTCATCTTCATTGCCATATTTACAACGTTTCGGCTGTTGTACGCGCCGACCTTCTTCAGGTGATTGGATCTCTGAGATGAGGTATTATGATTACTAGCATTATGTACATTATTCGGACTCTTATCCCCATATTCATTGCAATATTCACAACGTTTCGGCTGTTGTACGCGCCGGTTTTCTTCAGGTGATTGGATATCTGAGATGAGATATTAAGATTAAATGTATTATGTACATTATTCGAACTCTCATCCTCATCTTCATTGTCATATTCACAATGTTTGAATATCGAACCGACCTCTTTATTTCGTCCACTGAGGTATATTGTTCTAGTTCCATGTGCCATGACTCTTCCGGACGTCTGAGTTATTTTCCTTTTATTCAAGTTTTGCTTCACCACTACTGTGGCCTGGTATTGAACCCATATGGATTGTTTACAAAGCTGAGACGAAAACTCAATCAGGAGGTCACACCAAAAGAGCTATCATCATTTTAACTTAGATTTAAATACATTCTTATTGTTCAACGTAGAGTTCATTGTGGGTCTAGTCACTGGATTTAACTAACGTCTTTATCCACTGGGCCATGTGTCCTCAAGAACATATTACAACCCGAATAATGTAAATAACGCAAGTAATCAGTAATGGTCATGCTATGTTAATTTTTTTTTTATTATTTTATTTTACATTCATCGCCCTTCAGGTCGACGAGTGTACTCAATGATCTTCAACAAAAGCATTTATTGGGATGGAACAAAATTCGTAGTCTTTTTTCAAAGGCTTGCAATTGAACGCATGGTTTTGTTTCACCCTTGACTGAAAATGATGGCCTATATGCATATTCTGGAAGGTTATATTTTGTTACGTTATTTGATACGCTTCCTGTATACATTGTAAAATTTAATATGGAGGAAAATGATATATAATTTCGTCATTTGACGCTCGTTTATTTATAGAAAATTAAAAGGCGGTAGAAAGAGAAAACAAAAAACATATGCGCCGTTTATGGACATAGTGCTCTAGATAGTTACATTAGGAGAAGCTTTTTTTTATCTCGAGAACAATGACCAAATCAAAACACTCAAAAAATATAATGGTGGTCACATAACTCGGACCATCGCAGACATACACCAACTATCTAATATAGGAATTGTATGGTATTTGAAAAAACTTGAAATACGTGAATAACTGTGATGTATTGTTGCCACATATTTGAAACAACAAACAATCCATTTTACTTCATTTTAATGAAGTAAAATGTTGTAAAATGGATTGTTTACAAAACTGAGACGAAAACTGAATCAGGAGGTCACAACCAAAATGGTATAATCATTTCAATTTAGAGCTGAATGCATTCTTATTGTTCAAAGTAGAGTCCATTAGTGTCATCGCAGAATTCCAGTAAGATATATTTAATCATTTAAATATATCTAAGGAACACATCACATAAAAGAAGAAGATTCACAAGAGAGACTGAGGCAAAGAGGGACAGAGGGAAGCATCGCCTAACATACTTGATAAGATTGAGCAAATAACAAAATGTCAAAAATTCATCGGTTCAAAGCTTAATCTAACAATTAGCGAATTTTGCTGCTCACGATTTGGATAATTTTGCTGTTACACCACGTATATATATATATATATATATATATATATATATATATATATATACTCGACTCTACCGTCGAATTCGACGTATGAAGGTCAAGCAGATCAGTTCCTAGGAAACTGACAGTTCGACACCAGCGCATGAGATTTGATTATTGTGGTGAAGGTTTTGTGCAGAACCGTTCACACTTTTCGAAGAGCCAAAATACAGAGAATTGTTGCACACCAAACGACCTCCGCAGGTTTTGAATTCAGAGTTGTCTTTCTCCTAGAGCAGTTGCTATCCAATGCTATAGAACCCAGTCTGTCTTGCGATTTACTCATAGCTGGAGAGAAAAGAAGGGTATTCATACCTTTTTAGTAAAGGAATGCAATGGATTCGACAGCAATTCGAACTCGGCTCCCCGATTCCTCAATCCGAGCCTCTTTCCACTTCTCCACAGTGCACATATTACGGTAAACCCTTCAGTACGCCCCTCGTGTGGATTTGTTTGCGACAATGCTGATCAGACCTTAGTTACAGTTTCTGGGAAAGATCTAGCGTGATCAACAAGACCAGAACGTTCAAGCTCTCTGCCCCGATGACTTCGTGCTAGCACAGCTATCGACAGCCCCCCCCCCCGCCAAGGGTCCCGTCTACTCAATTTCACTTACAAATCACTGGACTTGGCTCAACCCGTGGTATGATTTACATGCACTTTCCAAAGGGATCGATCCCTCCAGTTGCCTTCCGGACAAATAGAACGTTCTAACTACTCGGCCACGTGCACATAAACACATAGCAACAGATAATTAACTATCAATTGCGTCATTTAATCAAAGCCTGTAATTATAAGAAATATATAAAGAAGTGAATTAATTTTTTTACGATTGCATGCTGGGAATTCTTCTTTTTTTTTTTTTTTTTTCTGACTCTAAATTTCCAAAAGCCTTTCTGATCTGTGACTTCAAAATAACTGGACAAAAACATTTTTGGGATTTTATATTTGTCTATAAATGGAACTTCGTTTTGCATTCCGATCTTTATGCAGAAGTCACTCTATTGAACTGCAAACTAAACCAGATACCATTCGACAGCCACAGATAATTAACTATCAAATGCATCATTTGATCAAAGCCTTTGTTTAAAAGCTGGCTGATAACCCCCAATTTTTTTTTTTTTTTTTATACCAGCCTATAGAAAATATATTCAAATCGATCGACATAATCTTACGTTCTTATCTCTTCAACTATTGGAAACAAATCGTTTTTGTTATCGCAAAGTACTCGGCGCTTGAACTTACGAAGTCTTCACATTTAATGAGAGTCGATGCATACATTTGTTCTTTGGCATTTTCCGAGTAAATATTAAAAGAAAGTGTTTAGATAAAAGAAAGTTTAATTTTTGCGCGAATTTTGGAAAAGAGGCAAAAATCATAAATCTACGAAATTACTTTGAGAAGAATCTGAATTCTTATTGTTTTGGTCGTAAGACTACAACCAATATATTCTTCAGCTTTCATCAGTTTTATTTTATAGTTTTTATTCCAGGAATTCCCAAAATACCTATTTCCACCTTCATACTTAAATGGCGAGCATTTGATATTTCATGGGAGATCAGCGGATATCATCAATTAACGGTTTAAAATATTTTTCAAAGGTAAGGCCATCATACATTCCTGATTAGATTCTAAATGACTAATTGGCAACACTAAGTTTCACGAGATTACATTATTTCATGCAAATAAAACTGAAGAAATCCAAAGACAGTGCTATACTTACATTTTTCAAGAAGAGAAAAGAAAAATGATGACAACTTGTTGCAAAGAATGCACAACTTCATTATGCATGGAATGCTTCAAGGATAATCATAGGATTAAAAGGATTATCATAGGATTAAAAGGATTATCATAGGATTAAAAGGATTATCATAGGATTAAAAATATTAAATTTTGCTTTTGAAAGTTTTCCTTCCCCTATAATTGAGGAATAAGAACTACCCTTTAAAAATGATTTTGTTTTTCCTTTTCACCCACTTGGACTGCACGTTCGTGTAACCGTTTCCACCGTACAAGGGTGGACAGAAAAAATTCAAACATCTATACATACATAAAAGGCAGAATGGGTGCGTGTGTGTTCGTTTATTTGTTTGATCGAATCTCCTACATTTTTCATCCGATTTCAACCAAATTTGACACAGTTATTGATAATGATCCTGCTGAGGTTTTGACAGTTTTGTTTTGTCAATATTTAAATGTATATTATCGATTTTTCCAGATTAAATTTTTAAATAACTAAATGGCAACACTAAGTTTCACGTGATTGCATTATTTTCTGCTAATAAAACCTGGGAGAAACAAAGACAATGCTATATGTTGTACAGACTTGTTTCACGAAGTAAAAAGATGCGAAAATGAATACAAATTGTTGCAAAGAACACGCAGCTATTGTGCATGAACTTCTTCGAGGATTATCATACTGTTATAAATATATATTAAATTTAAATATAATTTAAATTTGTTTTATTTCACTCTTTTCTTTATAGTTATAATCTACAACACGCAAAATAAATGTAAATAATTATTTTGGAAAAAATGTTTCATATTAAATAGATTTTTTATTCGGTTTTAATATAGTAACTAAAAAAACTGAGTCACTTTTGAATTACCTGAGCGGTGACTAACACCTCTACCAGACGTATGATCCGACAAATTGACGTGTTTCAAGCTCACAGGGACAGGAAAAGAATCAAGATCTTCGTATAAACGCTGTCTGTAGCTGGTTTTTGAACGTGATGAAAATACACTTTATGTGAAAACGTATATACACGTCTACGCAGGAAACATGGTTCAAAGAGTTTGCATTGATATTCGGACACATCGAAATCTGTACATAAAATTCATGATATTCTTATTTAGAAAAAAAAACTGAGGACGAAGGATTTTTTTCAAGCAACAACAAACGGTTGTCTGTCGAATGAAGATAGATGCATGAAAAAAAGTAAATAAAGCGATTAGTTTTATAGGCAAAAAAATGGATATAAATAAAAATGAATAATAAAATTTAATCACTTCCCCGCCAATTATTTTGAAAAAAAAAAACTTTTCATTTTCGGACGATTTTTTATTTGGTTTTAATACAGTAACTAAAAACCTGAGATATTTTGGAATGACTCGAGTGGTGGCTAACACCTTCCCCAGACGTATCAGTTGACAATTTGAATCGTTTCAACCGCAGAAGTACATAAAAAGAATCAAGATCGACGTATAAACACGTCTATAGCTTGTTTTTGAATGTTATGTTTTGTTTTTGTTTTGTTTTGTTTAGTTTTGTTATTTTGTTTTTGACGTGTTTATTCGTCTGTGTCTGAAAAAAAATAGTTTCGGTAAAAACGTCTACGCCAGAAAAAGGAATTGTGTCATTTTTACTCATCTGGCGTACACAATTGTTTCCATTCATTTAATGCCTACAAGTAAATATCTACACACACATTTCTGTTGGCCGTCCATCCTGAATTACAGTGGTACATGTAATTTTTCTGCCTGTTACACACAATTTTATCACCCTTACTATCCAAAAGTTCACATACCTCGACAACAGTATTTGGTTGAGCTTAACGTGTATTCGGATGAGATCATATGACCATTCAATCTTTTACACCGCAGGTTTTAAAACGTTTTCTCAAACTCATTGTATCATAACATTTACACTTTTACTCGTCGCCTTGTGAGCAGACGCCAGCTTATAATAGCGTTTAGTTCATATTTCATTATCCCTGGGTCCATGACGTATATTTCAAACGTAACCCAATTATTCCAACATCAAATACAGCTGCATATCCTTGCCTTATTTACATTACGTGACCTTCCCGCCAAGAACTGTTTGCACACGGCACCTACTTATGGTCGAATGATCAAATCAGGACGCCTATTCGAATGCCATCCGCCATTACCATCTTCTTAACAAGAGTCGCTGACATCACTTCATTCAGTGGTACTGACAATGTAATCCATCTGAAGAGGGGATTGGTTGCTGACAGCGTGTGAATCAGTGATGCACTCTCGTAGGGTTAAGCGTTTGCTCCTTAATGAGAGGCTAATAGAAGTGACCGGAGAGTTGAACAATATGTCAAAGAATGAATTGTATCCTGCTACGAACATAACGAAGTTATTTTAATCTTGTATTACTGTATTTTGTCTCCTGATGGATCGGCAACGTTGGCATTCTGGGTTGAGCCATAACAGGAAAGTTAAAAGCTTCAGAGAGAATAATAATAATAATAATAATAATAATAATAATAATAATAATAATAAAATAATTGCTTAAAAGCGCCATGGAAATTTTTTTTTATTATTTTCAATTTCCGATGTAAATTAAATTCTGTAAAAAAAATATTAAGTTAAAAAACACGAACTCTTCAATCATTGGTTATGGCGGCAAATTTAATGAACGAGTAATTTAGCTGAATTTCAGTTCTTGATGGATATTTTAAGTGATTAAATCAAAAAGAGAAAACGATTTACGTGAGTCCTTAACCCCCGAAGATTACACAAAACGCTTTTACGCCTTATTCTCCAAAAAAAATATTTCTTGCTTTCTTTATATATATATATATATATATATATATATATATATATATATATATATATATAATATATATAAAGAAAGAAATATTTTATATATATATATATATATGTGTGTGTGTGTGTGTGTGTGTGTGTGTGTGTGTGTGTGTGTGTGTGTGTGTGTGTGTGTGCAAAATATATATAAAATAGGAAAGAACTCGTTAGGTAAATAATCCAAAGTTCTTTAGTATTTTTGTTATTATTTTTAAAAATAGTGCACAATACAAAAGTAGAGCATAAAGTTTTCGGCTCTTGTTTTGAAATATGATACCTCTTATGTAGCCTGTTGGAATCATATTTTTAAATAAATAATTATATATATATATATATATATATATATATATATGTAGCCTGTTGGAATCATATTTTTAAATAAATAATTATATATATATATATATATATATATATTGTGTATCTAGACAACGATCTTTCATTTATACATGTTTCATTAAAGGCGTCAGAGAATGTACCGCGATTAAGCTTTTTATTCAATTTTTCTATTGTTCGAACAAGTGATTTCTTTCCTGGACACAGAGTGCGTAGAAACTGTCCAAATGTTCTCTAATACCGAGCACTTTATCAAAAATGATTTTATTTTTACTTTTTAACTGAATGTATGCGTTGAGTGCATGTATATAGAGTAACAGTATTAAACAACATTTACCGGCCTGAAAATGTTCGTCCTCCGACAGGATTCGAACCTGTATCCTATACGGAACCGTCATTTAGCTTGACGTGCCTTTAACCGATTTGGCCACAGAGGCGCGTTCGGTTAGCAAGGTCGAAGTTACTGTATTTGAACTTCAATCTTCTATGAATCTCTCGCGTACATTCATATCTGCTCATGGCGTATCAAATGTAAACAAATGACGTCACACATTATGAAATATATATGCATGTTTCATTAAAAGCGACAGACTGTACTACGAGTAAGACGATGCATTTTCTGAATGTAGTTGTGTTATTTTCCTTGTTCGCCGCCGGGTCATGCAATTTGATAGTTGTATATTTAGGCAGCAATCCTTCGTTTATGCATGTTTCATTAAAAACGACAGACAAGGTACTACGGTTAAGACGAGTTTTTTTCTGAATAACACTAGTATATTCAGAAAAAAAAAATCGTCTTAACCAACTGCACACCCTTGCTAACAGCTCCTGGTATTCCCAAGCGGTCGCCCAACTAGATACTGGCCAGGCTCGAAATTGCTTAACTTCTGTGATCTTACAGCACCGGTGTAATAAGCCTGTTAGAGTGTGAGAGAGTATAGAATCGTTTGGTATAATTTAATCATCTTTAGTTTGTAACTCATAAGAAATTAAGGAGAAAAAGATATTTTCAAGTTAAATACAATTAATAAATAAATATATTTTAAAGTAAATCATCGAGTCTATAAGAATCTCAACAGATTGCAGAAAACACTGGATGGCCGTTTCGTCCCATTTTAGGACACAACAGCAGTGCGCATCCACTACCAAGAATCGAACTCGGACCGTTACGATACAACCCAAACCTCATAGACACTGGACCCGCGCTTCTCGGGGGAAGAAGCGGTAACTATGTTTTTATTTATTGATTTTTTTGTTGTTTATTTTTTTATTTTTTTCCTGTTTTATATATCGGCGACCTTACAAGGATCCTGTTCCAGAATTATATTAATATCAGCCTAAGGTGTGATGGTAATTCGGCTCAGTAAACATTGATAGATTGTCGACTAGAGTTTCTTTGATCTAGATGCAAATATATATTTTCTATATTTATAATACTGAAATTCTTTTTTTTTTAATCTTTCGACATTACTATTGATATCGTCCATTACCATTCAAGGCAATGACTAAGGTTTCATTTTTGACGCTATTTACAAATAAAATGCCGCCTCTGAGGCAAAGATAGAAACTTAACTGCAGCCATTGAATAAATACCTAACGAAAATCTCAGCGATATATTTAGTATGAAACTCCATTTGATTCATAAATAATTTCCGTTTTTGGTGATCAATTATAATCTTGAATTTATCATGCTAACTAAACGTTTCTTGAATATATTATGACAGGTGATGAAAAGTGGTTTGCATACGACAATGTTCAAAGCAAAGGTCAACAGATTGACAAGGCTAAATCTGGAAAAGCGTCATCTGCACTCAAGGAGTAAGGTCCCAAAACACTGATCGATAGAAACAACTACGGCGTTACTCCAATGCCGCAGGTTACTTACTCGACACCAGGTTACTCCTGGATGCAAACAAAAAGCTAGGTTGGGTAGTTCTGCCACACATACCATATTCTCCTGATATAGCCCCTTCAGACCACTACGTTTTAGGTAGCCCTCTATCAATTTAAGGGATGTTTCGTTCAACAACAACGTTGAGCTTAAAACGTGGCTTGATGAATTTATCAATTCTAAACGTCGTGATTAAACAGTTAGGGGATTGTTTGCAGGAGGTCGTAAACAATGAAAGGGAATATATATATATATATATATATATATATATATATATATATATATATTTTTATCATATATTATATATAGGTTTCGATAATGAAGAAAAGGTTTTAATGTGACGCACCCTATAATTAGATCGGTATTTTTCGAAAAAAGTATTTGAGGATTTAATAGCTTACTGTACTAACAAGTCCAAGTCACCGACTCTTCGATGTCATTTTCCTTTATGTTACGACGCAGAGCCATGATCACCTATCTAACGAGCTTGTGTAAATGGGTGAATAGGGATAGTAAAAGGACAAGCATCACTTAACTAGAAAGGATAGGATGTTGTGGAGAGCCATGATCACTTATCTAGCGAGCTTGTGTAAATGAATAGGGATCGGGAGAAATAGTAAAAGGACAAGCATGACTAAGCTACAAAGGATCGGATGTTGTGGAGAGCCATGTTCACCTATCTAACGAGCTTGTGTAAATGGGTGAATAGGGATAATAAAAGGACAAGCATCACTTAGCTAGAAAGGATAGGATGTTGTGGAGACCCATAATCACCTATCTAACGAGCTTGTCCTTTTACTATCCCTATTCACGCATTCATTTACACAATCTCGTTAAATAGGTGATCATGTCTCTCCACAACATCCTATCCTTTGTATATTAGTAATGCTTGTAATTTTACTATCTCTCCCGATCCCTACAGATAGGTGAAGCACCCCGAACCAATCCAGAGCTAAATCCACGCAAGTGACTGATCTGCGTTTAGTGGGATTAGTAAGGACTAATTTTTTATGAAGTCTTTCAAAACAACCAAACGGGAAATTCAAAGCTCTATACTGAACAGACACAAAGAGGCGATTCAATCTGAGGGGTGTTTCGTTCTACAACGATGTTGAGCTTAAAACCTGTCTTGATGAATTTTTCGAGTCAAAACCTAATGATTTCAATCGTCGAGGCATTGAATAGTTAGTTGATTTTTGGCAGAAGTTCCTAAACAAGGAAGGGGAATAAATTGTTGGATGATTCATCAGAACTATTAATAAAAATAAATAAATATAAAAAGAAAATATTAAAAAACGGATTTATATAACCATCTAATTAAATTAAATATAATTGTACTTTATCTTTTGTTTTAAGTATTTCAAGCAAAGTGTGGGTGCCACTAGCACGCAAGGGGGTCGCAGAGAGTGAGAGTAAGAGTTAAAGACGGGTATTTTGAGGAAAGGATAAAGAGAAGGACGGGGATGAAGATCAAGCCATCAGAAAACGTCGATTGACATTACATTTGATTATTTGAAGATTATAGCCATCAGGGTAGCAAGCAAGTGGAAGAGAGTTCTACTGTCGGGAAGTGCGGGAGAAGAAGCTGTTGGAGTAGACGAGGCAGTTACATTTAACTCTTTCAACAGTGAAAGGGTGGGACCGAGATGCCAACCTTAGTAGCATGCTTAAATTCCGAACAATGTAAACAGTGTAAATAGTTATAATACCCCATCTCAGAAATATAGAGTGATCCCAAAGAAGGCCGGGGAGTACAACGGCCGAAATGTCGTAAATATGGCAATGAAGATGAGGACAACAGTCCGAACAATGTAAACAGTGTAAATAGTTATAATACCTCATCTCAGAAATATAGACCGATCCCAAAGAAGGCCGGGGCGTACAACGGTCGAAATGTCGTGAATATGGCAATGAAGATGAGGACAACAGTCCCAATAATTTAAATATTGCAAATATTGTACTTTATGTTTTAAAGAATAAATTTGATAAACAGAAACGGAAATTATTTATGATTCATCTGAAGAGCATGCGCACTATTACATTTCATTACAAGTAAAACGCTAAAACTAATCAAGTGTCTGAAAGAAACTAAGAAAACCTTGTTGAAGAGAAAGGGCAAGAAAAGAACAGGATGTAAGCAGACAGAAGATGACGATTGACGTTGCATTTAAATTTTTGGAGAACGTCGTTGACGAGAAGCCAAAAATAAGTTCCACAAGAGAGAAGTGCAAGAGAAGATACTATTAGAATACAACTTAGATTTATATCTAGCCATTTCAGCAGTAAAACGTTAAAAGTTCGCAGCTAAGCTAATATACCACGCCTAAATTTATGAAGTTGTGGTACCATTAAGGAAAGCTCATCAGGAAAATTACCATAAAAATGTTTATAGAAAAAGCATAGATTTTGGTTGGGGAAATGACTGGAAGCGAGACACCAGGTCTACACTCCATTTTTCTTTTCATTATGATGTATTTCGAACTATTTCCCGCTCTTTTTTTTAATGAGTTTTCGCCCAATCTCTTCCTTCTCGTTTATCTATTTCAGTCTGTTAATATCTATCTATCTATCTATCTATCTATCTCATTCTGTTAATATCTATTTCAGTCTGTTAATATCTATCTATCTGTTATCTATCTATCTATCTATCTCAGTCTGTTAATATCTATTTCAGTCTGTTCATTATCGCTTTGCGTCTTGTCATTATCTATCTATCTATCTATCTATCTATCTATCTATCTATCTTAGTTTATTTTTATTTCCCTCCCCCTCTATCTACATCATTTGGCTCATATCTATATATCTATTGAGAGAGCGATCTCACTTTGTACATGTCTCTTGCTCTCTTTCTATCTCTCACTCTCTCTCTCTCTCTCTCTCTCTCTCTCTATATATATATATATATATATATATATATATATATATATATATATATATCATTCGATTCATATCTATCTCAGTTTGTTCATTATCTCATTCTGTTCATATCTATCTAATTCAGATTGCTCATTTCGATCTATTTATGCATTTACCTTTATTTATTACTCTCTCTCTCTCTCTCACTGTCTCTCTCTCTCACTGTCTCTCTCTCACTGTCTCTTTCTCACTATCTCTCTCTCTCTCACTGTATCTTTCTCGCTCTCTCTCTCTCTCTCTCTCTCTCTGTACATGTTACTATTTTTGTCTTTCTTTCATTCTCTTTATGTATTTCTGGTAATATCTTTCTCTTCCGCTCCCCTCATTCTGTCTATTCCTATTCCCCTCTTTCTCTCTCTCTCTCTCTCTCTCTCTCTCTCTCTCTCTCTCTCTCCATCTCTCTCTGCTAAAAAATACAATATTAAAAGACATAAGCAAAGTCAAGTTGAGAAAAAGCTCGCTTATTAATCATGGCGTCCAAATGAATAATGCGTCGCGATGCAAGGAGCACGCAAGTCAGTAGGCTCGTGGAAAAAGAAATGACAGAGAGCGCAGGCGCAATCGTAGATGTCGTGATGAACAAGGGAGTTAATTCATCATACATAAACCAGAATAGCCCTTCCACTGCCGTCACTCTTTGCCCTGCCGCCGAGTTGTCCGGTCTGGTGTACAGTAAAAAGGAGAATATAACAGCTAAAATCGGGTTTGGGACCGAATGGGAAAGGATTTCCCGGAATTGGTGATTGGTGAGAGCTGCGCATGCGTGCAGACATAGCGAAGCGTGGAAATACATAAAATGTACGAGAAAGATTAAGAATGAAAATACATTTAGCCGTATTTTTTGTCGACAGGGTTATTTTTATTTATTTTTTTTCTTGTATTTCGTTCCTTTTTCTTTCTTTCTTTTCATATTCAGCCTGTAAATTTACTATATTAGCGTCTTTCTTTTTATGTGCCATGTCTCTTCTCTCTCCAACTTCTCCTTGTAGCAATCAATAAGGTTCTCCACTTGCTCCTATCCCTTGTAACACTCAATAAGTTTCTTTCCTCGGCCACTTCTCCAACACCACGTTCTGTTATCTACTTGCTTAAGCTCGCCAGGTATGTCATGCATTGCTTTTCCTTTGTCTCTCTTTCAGTCTATCCGACCTGTGAGTATCAGATTCTCCAAACCCTCCTTTCTTATTACTTGTCCCATAAATTAGCCAGAAGGACCGAAGTACTCAGTAAGATCGAACTCAGAACAGCTGAACTGGAGCTCGAAATTTGCTTATTAATCATTACGCTCCAGGAGAAATTCTTAAGTTTCATACGGCACAGGAATATCTTCGTGGGTCACGAAATGAGGAAAGAACTCACTAGAGAATAAATGTCTGCGAAAGCAGCTTCCTAAACATAAATTATATATATATATATATATATATATATATATATATATATATATATATGTGTGTGTGTGTGTGTGTGTGTGTGTGTAAGTATATATATATATATATGCTACGAACAGTGGAATTTTACTCCATCTGTTCTTTTTTCATTTAGGCACACACACACATATATATGTGTGTGTGTGTGTGTGTGTGTGTGTGTGTGTGTGTGTGTGAAAATATATAGAAAATAGGAAAGAACTGGTTAGGTAAATAATCCAAAGTTCTTTAGTATTTTAGTTATTATTTTTAAAAAATAGTGCTCGATACAAAAGTAGAGCATAAATATAATTATTTATTTAAAATATGATTCCAACTCGCGACATAAGAGGTCTCATGTTTCAAAACAAGAGCCGAAAACTTCAATATAACTATTTGAATTAAATTGAGTTAAAGTAAGCTCTGTTCCATCTTCAAGCGAAATTTTTTTTTGGAATAACGTATTTCTGAAATTTACGTGTTTTAATAATTGAAATCAAAATTTCCATGGTAACAGCTAGGGCGAATTGTTTAAATTGGGTAGGCGTGTGTTGGGTGTTAATAATAAGTATCAGTATAGAGTTACTTTCATAGATGTCAGGTCAGGGAAAGGTAGGGGTGTCTAAATTTGAAACGGAAGATGTTTTAGCTTAGTCTGGTTGACATGCCTATGGAGATTATTTTTTATGAAAGGGATTTGTGCGTATAAAAAACTGCCGTAACATTTGTTTTTTGACGACTTCATAAAGGGTTATATTTTTTGTAGGGTATTTAAAGTATTTATTTGGGCTATGGATTATGAAAGTTATTATATTGTATGCTTGTTTTTAGCTAATTATTCAATCCATGAATTTGATGATGTCGACAAAAAACCGTTGACTCATGTCTATTGTTTAATAGATTGTTATTATTTTTTTAGAAACTTTATAATGTGCAGTTTCTCATGGAGACACAAAGGGCATGGGTCATCCCAAGTTTTACATGTTCTAGCCCTGTTTATATTATCCTCTTAGTAATTTCTGGGATATATATATATATATATATATATATATATATATAGATAGATAGATAGATAGATAGATAGATAGATAGAGAGAGGCGCGTTCGGTTGGCAAGGTCGATTTTACTGTTTTTAAACACAATTCTCCACGATTTTCTCATTCATTCCTATCTGCTCAATTAGAAAAAAATTCTCAATAAGAGAAAAATCATGGAGAATTGTGTTTAAAAACAGTAAATCGGCCTTTATAACCGAACGCGCCTCTGTGGCTCAATCGGTTAAGGCACGTCAGGCTATATGACGGTTCCGTGTAGAATGCAAGGTTCCATTCCTGTCGGAGGACGTATATTTTCTATGAAAATTTCTCGGACATTCAGGCCGGTAAATGTTAATACTGTTTAATATATACAGAGCATTTACTTAAATATTTGTATCTATAAAAAGAATATATAAACATAAAAAATGTCTTAAATAATTGTCCATTTCATATATATATATATATATATATATATATATATATATATATATATATATTATAAATCAAGTAATTCATCGAGTCTAGAGGAAACCTTAACAGAATACAGAAAGCACTGGACGGCCGTTTCGTCCTATACTTGGGACTCATCAGCAGTGCTCATCCAGTTACGTTATCAGGCAAACGCCATACCAACTGTACAAACGGGCCTCGGTGACGAAGACGTAGCGAATTAAACTCAATATAGCGCCACTCGATCACATATTACGTGGTGGAACTCATCCGATTTTCCCCTTACCCACAGGACTGTACATCCACGAGCTATGACTTCTATCCCCAAGCCGCTCCATCTAGAGCATTAGAAGCCGATTCAAGCAAGGATATACAATTGATAGAAATTACCACTTCTAGACTCGATGAATTTCTTAATTATAATTATTACAAATCCTCTTAGTAATTTCTGGGATATATATATATATATATATATATATATATATAGAGAGAGAGAGAGAGAGAGAGGCGCGTTCGGTTGGCAAGGATGATTTTACTGTTTTTAAACACAATTCTCCACGATTTTCTCATTCATTCCTATCTGCTCAATTAGAAAAAAATTCTCAATAAGAGAAAATCATGGAGAATTGTGTTTAAAAACAGTAAAATCGGCCTTGCTAACCGAACGCGCCTCTGTGGCTCAATCGGTTAAGGCACGTCAGGCTATATGACGGTTCCGTGTAGAATGCAGGTTCCATTCCTGTCGGAGGACGCATATTTTCTATGAAAATTTCTCGGACATTCAGGCCGGTAAATGTTAATACTGTTTAATATATACAGAGCATTTACTTAAATATTTGTATCTATAAAAAGAATATATAAACATAAAAAATGTCTTAAATAATTGTCCATTTCATATATATATATATATATATATATATATATATATATATGAGCGCCATGAAAAGACAAAATTTATATTTGTTACCACTCATGATAATAAGTAAAAGGCAAAAGGAGCAAGCTAACCGGTTTCGAACCTCGCTCAACAGAGCTAAATCGAGGTCAATAGATATAGAATTATAAATAAAAAGATGGTCCATATGTAGGGGGAATCTTAAATGAGAATTAATTGGAGGTCCAGTACAAAATCCTTCTCTTTGCACAAAGAAGGTTTCAAAGACAAAATATAAATGGCTTCCAACACTTTTACGTGGCAATTCGAGTGTTACTTGCTAAGAATAGTAAATGAGTCCACACTGAAATTAGCGGCACCATTATGGCTATTTATTAAGTAATCTGCGATGGAAGACCGTTATGTATTGTTTAGAATGTTTGAAGAATTATATTTAAGATTGCAAATCTTTTTTGAGACGTGCTGCTTTATTCTAACATCCAGGCCTTGAGTTGTTCTCTATGTAGTGAGAATGATAACGATATTTAAATCAAAGAATTATTATGATGTAAAGGGAGAACGTCTTTCCGCATCGATAGAAGGTCAGGCTTAGCAGAAAAGACTACACGAATGTTAGCAGCAAAATGTCGAACCACCAAGGAAACCCTCTTAGCATATCTATCCCTGATATAACCCAGCCAAGGAAGGCGAGGGTACACAGGATATCTTTGTACTGTAGCCGGTTTAAATTTATTGAATTCAGCAATTTTGTTCTTAATTATTGACTGAATGACGCCCAAAGGATAGGCATTGTGACAACATACTTCGTTTAACCTCGATTTAGTTCCGTTGAGCGAGGTTCGAAATTGGTTAGCTAGATTGTTTTTCAGTTTTATCTTTTACTTATTATCATCATGAGAGGTAATAATAATTTTTTTTTCACAGAGGTCATAAAATTTTGTACCACCAATCATATATATATATATATATATATATATATATATATATATAAAAGGCTCAACCACTAATTGTTATATTTTATTACATCGGAATCGATGGTTATATTTTATTACATCGGAATCGTAATCACGATCCAAATCATCAGACCTACAAATTCAAAAAGAAATCGGAAATTTATTTTTGACTTTGCAGGTCGTAATTACGATTCCAATGTAATAAATTATAACCATGGAATATTAGTGTTTGAGTCTTTTATAATATATTCTTACTTTTTCCTGGACATTGAGTTCTACCTGGATTCTATCCTCGAGGAAATTCATGTATATATATATATATATATATATATATATATATATACCACTAATATTATCTATCTATCTATCTATCTATCTATCGATCTCTCTCTCTCTCTATATATATATATATATATATATATATATATAGAATTATTGAATTCATTGCTAGGTCAGCTGCTAAGAAATTTGGTTCATTGTGTCGTTTTTCACCGCAGAATCTATTTTACATATCGATAAGTCTACCATTCATCCATGCTTAGCATATTGCTGCGACATATGGTCCCGTGACCCTGCTATTTAGCTGGAACTCCTTTATAAAATTCTGGCCACTCGGCTTCAGACACGTTACTATGCTAACAGATTCTTTTCTCGTACATCTCGCTTGTGGAAGTCCCTTCTATCTCCATGTTTTCCAACGAACTTTAATCTGATAAAATTTAAATGCAATGTCAATCGCTATATACTGTCCACTTGATTACACTTTTCTCTTCACGCTCATTAGAAATGTTTCTGTTCCTCATTTTTCAACACCCAGTAATCTTTACATCTTAATGGCTTGATTCCTAGCCCAAAAGGGTCGGGGGTAGTACTATAAAAAAAACTTAAAAAAAAACCACGACACATATCAAATCAATCTTCGAAGTAGTCCACTACTGAAGCCACACACTTTGTTCAAGCGCCGTTTCTACAGATGGAGGCATTCCTGGAGCTCTTTTATGGGGATAGCGAACATTCACATTCTCTTGGATTTTCTCGATGCCTTGAAATCTTGTTCCTTTCAATCTTGATTTGACTTTTGAAGAGGAAAATATCGTAAGGGGTGTTACCTGGGCAATATGGTGGTTGTCGGAGATGGTGAATGTTGTCCATGGCCAAAAACTGCTACACAAGCCATGGAGACTAGTGAAACCTCTGTCATGTAGTGAGACAACCACACTCTACACACTTTCCTTCCAAGCAATGCTATAAATAACAGAAATGAACGAAATTTTATAACTTAACTTTTTTTGAATATCGGATTTCTATTTTTATTTTTTTATAACCACCACCGGAAGTTATAGCAGGATTAACTCGTTAATATGATGATCTTTTTTTTTCTTTCCTGTTTAAAATGTGGTTTCCGGTTCCTTCTAAAATTCTTCTCATTGTCTTTCACTCACAGTAGTCCCCTTGCGTCTTAGTGGCATTATCGCCATTCTTGGAATTAATTGATTTGGAAAAAAAAAGAATATTACCAAAAATTCGATTTTGTTATCTAAAACTATGAAAACTTGATAAGGGGTTCTGTAATAACAACGACGACCACTGTTCTGTCTGCAGAAGCAATACTTCTGCATTTTATTTACACTTACACAATATGGCCGACACGGTACTTCCGTGTCTGAACAATGGCTAAAACGGTGCTTCCGTTTCCTTAGTTCCCAGTTGCAACAGAAAATGACTATCAAAATCATTATCGTAGTAATTGTCTGTGAGACTAGCTTGTTAAGCACTAACTACATGGCGGTAGGACACCCTGTGAGACTTGGGGTTATTACGGTTGTGAATGTCTGAAAGGCAAAGTTATTCATTAATATTTATGATACTTTGTTAATCCGAGAGCCGAAAGAAAAGGCCAATAGGTATGAAAAGCATTACAAAAATCTTATCCTGAATAAAAACCTTAGGAAAAGTATATTTTTCTCTTTGAATTCATTGAATTGTTCTGATTTTTCTTCTTTTTGTTGAGTTTTGCTCTCGTCTGAGATTCTTGGTCCGTTTCTGTCATGCATTTCAGTCATTATTTCCCTGTTATCTGTCCGCTCAAAAATAACTTTTTCTTTTACCTTTCATTTATCCCTTCTTTCTTTCTTTCTTTCCAGACGAATTCTTTCTAACTTGCCCTAATTTTCTTTTCTTCACTTAAGTTTTTTTTCCGTTTTCAGTTGTCTCCTTTCACCTTGCTTAACCTATAAACATTTTCATTCATCATGTCGTATATTTATTTATTTCATTTCTTCACGTTTTTTTTCCTTTTTTTTTTTAACTCCATATAATTCGTTTAACGCTCTGTCGCATTCAAATATAAATTTCACGTCGTGAAAAACAAAAAAAAACGATATTCATCTCACCACATATATGTTAGAACGTTCGATTTCTGAGCACGAAAGCCAGATTCGAATCTCACCATCGTCGATTTGTCAGGAACCCGACTTCTTGGTGTTATCGGTCTGGAGGTGGCCATCTCACCTTTGAAAAGCGCCTGAAAAACTTTGGGAACCCCATATCTTTGTCAGTGAATTTGGGTAGAGTTTGATACGTGTCACGGGTATTGAAATGAGAGATACTATCTAAACATTTTCGACGCTAAAGTGTGTAAAATTAGTAAGAATCAGAAGGATGTTTTGATTGGATACGTGTCACGTGTAATAAAGTATCAGATAATATTCAAATAAGTGTAAGAAAACATTCTTGATATTAAAGTGTGTAAAAGTTATTCAGACGCTGTAGGATGTTTTGAACAATTTTTCATTAAAATACATCTCGTGCGTATTTTTTATATATATTTATATTTGTGCGTTCGGAAAAAATAAGTTAGATTCATGAATAATGGCTCAGGAGAAAAATGGTTATGTAATATAGTTTGTTCTTTAAACGTGTGTTTGGTAATGTCGATATAAATATAATTTCATATTATTTTATCTTGAAAGAGTTGTGTTCTTTTTTGATAAGGCTGGGATTGGTTATATATATATATATATATATATATATATATATATATATATATATATATATATATATACGTATATTATATATATCCACCAGAGATCCTAGCAAAAAAGTAACTACTGCACACAAAAGACAATGGTTAAACATCGGAAAACAGATGGAAAAATTAAAACCTTTAAATAATATGTGAAAATAACCACTCTTTGCCTGATAATGGTCGCAAAACCCGAAACCCGTGTAGCAAAAATATGGAAAATAAATTATACTATATATTTAAAAAATACACATTAAGACCAAAAACGTTATCCACCAGATCCTAGTAAAAAAAGTAAAATTAATTAAGTACTACACTAAATATTCTATATCTAATACAATCATTCGTAATGACTCTTCCCAGCCCACTAACGTGTTGCAGAAAAACAACATTGTTTGTAAATTTAAATGTCCTCTGGTAGATTGTATTAAAAAAGAATTATTATTAAAAAAAGAATGAACCGATTTCATGACGCATTGCTTCAGTTCTCAAGCATCGTCATGGAATGACTCAGTGAGCATTTGAAAGAGGAATTTTCTAAGTTTTGTATGGCTGCCACAGCTGCGTTGTAATCGCATCGTATCTCCGGTAACGTTCAGTTGTTTGCTTACCGCTCGGAATGCCGAGTCCTCAGCAAAAGGCGTTCTACCTTCTTTTCGTGCAAACAACTACGGTCGTCACGGTTCAGCGTGCTTTTCGAAGGCAATTCGACATTAGTGAGCCCTTTCCTAAAACCATTCGACGGCGGTTTAAACCATTTCAAGAGAGTGAATATCTGTGTAAAGGAAAAAGTCCAGGACAACCACGAGTTTCGGTGGAACAAGTGTCAAGAATCCGTGCTGCGGTTGGAGGGAGTCCACAAATCAATCTGTCCGTGAGCTGACGATCTCTCAATCCACTATCTGGTGTGTGCCAAAAACCTTACAGATTGTAGCTCTTTCAGGCGCTTACCTTGCTCTTTGTACTTGACCTGCGAGATCCCCGGGTTTGATTTTATCTCATGGGGATACATTTATGTTCTACCGCTACCCACTAACCCAGTGAATCGTGATATGATAATACGCGTCTGGGAGGAATTCTATTATCGCATTTATGTTGCCAGTGCTGCAGGTAGTGGCCACACTAAACGCTTGTAAGACAGGAAATAAAAGTTAATGATATGTAAAATACTTATTAAAATATTGCGTAATGAAATCGGTTCATGCTTTTTAAATAACCCTGCATATATATATATATATATATATATATATATATATATATATATATATATATATATATAACATAATGATAATATGTAAAGAGGGAAATAAATAAGTTGTCTCCCTTGGATGGAGAGAAAAAACCCTCGTGAACTGGAAATTGATAGAGAATGATATCAAACGCAGTAAAATAAACAGTAAAAATGTTTTGAATTTACAGAAATACGTATACATATACACAGACAATTCAACCCCCTGAAGATGGTCTCAGATGAGACTAAAAGTATTTGGGAAAATAAAAATTATTTGAAAGAAAATTTTGGTATTTATCTTAAATCAATTTTCTAAAGCTACCAAGAAATTGATTCGTAGACTTAAAATGGATAAAACAAAAATAGACACAGTATGTCTAAATTATTTGACAAAACCGGTTTTCGAATTTTCGAATATATATATATATATATATATATATTGTAACAGCAAAATTGCCCGATTTGCGTAACAGCATGTGATAATTGTCCTTCCCAAAAAATGTTTGACTAATTGAATTTTTCCCATATTTTCAGATAAGACGTTTAGCCATCTTGACACTATCGTAAGAATCACTGAGATATTCAACTAAAAAATGAACAAATTAAAATCGTTTTGTGCCATCCCCACTATGTCTTCCCAACTACGCAATGGTGAGAGATAAAAAGATCATTCAGGCCTTCAGTAATGGTACCAACATTCATACCCTGGCTTCCATCTTTAAAGTTCATTCAAGAACCACCAAGAGAACGGTGAATATGTTTAAAAACGAGGGTACACTACAGAAGTAAACTGTTTCAGGAAGTCACAACAGGAAGACGGATCATCATTTCAACTTAGAGCTAAATACACTCTTATTATTCAATAGTGTTATAAAATAGTGTCTAATAGTGTTATAAAAACGTCAGAGAATTCCAGTAAGATATCTTTAATCATTTCTGAGATACAAAGTTCAAAGCTTCATCTAACAATTGAAAATTTTGCTGTTACACACACACACACACACACACACACACACACACACACACACACACACATATATATATATATATATATTAAATATAAACCTAAACCAGCTTAAAGAATATCATCTAAACATTTTAAAATTTCGTTGTTCAACATCCGTGGTATTCGTACCAACTTTTGCAATGTGGAATCGTTCCTCTGATAAGTCTCCTGATATACTAGCTCTCTGCGATACTAACCTTAACTCATCATTCCCTTCCACTGATTTCTTGATTTCTTGATTCCTGGCTACCTTCCTTAGAATGAACTCTATAATTCACATGCATGGCCTGGGAGTTTATGTCAGTGATCATCGCCTGCTTGCTAGGGAAGTCTCTTTGGAATCTCCAGACCATTCGTATATGTGTCTCCATCCATCTCTCCTCAATTCAGTAATCTATCTCTTCTTTCTCTATCGTTATCCTTCCTCCCAATCTGTGGTGTACTCGGTATCATTTCTGATAATATAGACAAGGCCATCTCTATACATTCGTTTGCACGCATATTCGTATTCAGTGACTTTAACGCCCACCATGCCATGTACCTTAAACAATCTGTCACTGACCTCGCTGGCATGCAAACCCTTAACGTTTCTGATATGTCCCGAATATATATATGATAGGGATATATTTGATCGAAATAGCTAAGTGGGTTTCTGACCATACAATAAAATATATATATATGTGTGTGTGTGTGTGTGTGTGTGTGTGAGAGAGAGAGAGAGAGAGAGAGAGAGAGAGAGAGAAAAAATATATATTCGAATTTGTAACATATTCATTTTATAAAATCCCTACAAAGTTGTAATCTTGTTTCAATACTTCTGGTGTCTTGTCAAGTGATGATGTTGAATGTTAAATAAACGGTTTTAAGTCTTCTAAAGCCAGCCAAACCTCGTCAGCAGGGTAGATTTTATTACGTAACTTATAATGACCAATCAGAGTACAATATAAAATAACAACATACTTATAGTGAACGTACAATAAATTAGTGCAAATATATATATATATATATGTGTGTGTGTGTGTGTGTGTGTGTGAGTGAGTCTGTGAAAAAAGAATATATCCCTAGAATACCCAATATATATATATATATATATATATATATATATATATATATATATATATATATATATATATATATATATATATATATATATATATATATATATATATATATATATATATATATATATATATATATATATATATATATATATATATATATATATATATATATATATATATATATATATAAGCGTTTCGTCCTTTAATAAGATTTATCTGCCATTTAGGTCATGAGTCACTATTCGAATATGGCTATCTACTAAAAATGACTTTTAAATGATGAAATCTGCCGGGTTTGTAAATACAAATGTATTAATTCTTTAGAAATATATATATATATATATATACGTGTTTGTGCGCGCGTGTGTGTGCAAAATTTCAGATATAGTTAAATATATCTGTAAAACGACAATCTGAAGGAAAATGTAATGATTTTATTTTGCAACACGTATTTATAAACAAAAGTTCTGAGTTTTTCAATAAAAATTAAAGAATGCTCATTAATATTCATCAGATTAACAGAAAAATCGAAGTAAATTATGGAAGATGCTAAGTGACGTATTTTAATGTCTAATAAATAAGAATGAATAATTGTTTTTGTTTTTTATAAGGTATAAGGCTGTAATTAATATTTATATCATTTTACTTTGGGATTAATTTATGCTTTAAATTTTATGAATAAAATCAAATAAAACGTGGTTATGAATTTAACTTTCAAGCAATTCTTTCAAAAATGAAGATATTGAAAAAAAAGTCCGTTGCGCAGATTTTTTATTTTCATAAGATTCGATAGCAGCACTCTCAAGAATTTTCCGTCTAAGTAAGATATTTTATCTTTTAATAAGATTGGCATTTTTTAGAAGTTCCGATTGAATTTATTTCTATTTAAAATCTACTATATTTGCGTATAAGATAGTTTTGTCTTCATTGATAAGTTGATTTTTTTCATTCATATAATTTACTTTTTCTATGAATGATTTATTGTAATATAAATGAAACTGCACCAGATATTTGATTTAAAAGACCTGATCCGACGTGCAAATTTTCGGGATAAAAAATGAGACATTACTCTATTTATTGAACAATTTAGTTCATGCCACGTTGACTGATAAACTCCTACAATAAAAAATTCTCAAATTGCCATATTGTTAAAAAACGCACTCACTTAAATTAAAAAACAAAATTCAACCCTAGCTTTGCGGCTGCACGCTCCAAAAGTTTGTATCCGTTATCAATAACACATTTAAAAACAACATATATCGATTCCTAGTATATTATTTCGTCTCGGATGCTACCTGAATTTTACCAAAAATAAATTAATTTCTATGCCTGAAGATGACTGAATGTAAGTGTCGAAAGAACTCGCTTATTTAAGAAAGACGTTATACAGCTTATAATTTAAAAAAAAAAACAAGGATCATAACATTTATCGAGTGATTAGTAGGTTAATGCAACTTTAAAAATTTTGCTAGCAAAGGGATTTCGTCATTTTATATCACTAACTTTACTAAATTACTTTTTGCATGAATGATTCATTGTAACATATATATATATATATATATATATATATATATATATGTATGTGTGTGTATGTGTGTGTGTGTAGTGTATCTAGGCAGGCGATGCCAGTTATATATTTTAAAGTCTTAGTGTTAGCGTTAATTCTTGTTAAAGTTCCGAGTCTTCGACAGGTGTCAGACATTATCTACAATGAAATTAGATTAAATTCACAAGTCTTAGACAGTCCTGGGTATGACGTCAGCTGTAAGCAAGAATTCTGATCGGGTGATTCGATGTTTTGAGGAACGTAGAGCCACTTGTGAATTGCTGTTGTTTTCAGTTTCACCCATACCAGGGGTGGTAGCACCTGTTAGGGTCCTAGATATGGGCAAAAGAAAAAACGCAAACGAAACAAAATGAAAGTATGAAAATACATATTTATATTAATTTTTCCAGCAATATACAATTATAGTAGAATGACTAAAAATACATTTTATAGCAAAATGACCAACTGTCGAGGTGGCACCAGTCCGCATCCTCTCTCCTTGTTCCCACTCGCCCCTCTGGCGGCGGTGATGGCTGTGAAGGAGGAATGTGGGTGGTAGACGCGTCTGGGCACGTCACAGGTCTTCTTCATGCTCTCGGTTGGACTCTCAAGTCCCGCTTCACCCTCTGATGGTTTTACGCCAGGAAGGCCTATTTGCAGCAATGGTTTAGCCAAGTCTCAGGGTTGATGTTGGCCTGTCTCAGGGATGTCTTCAACTGATCCTAGAAGCGTCGTTTTGGGCCTCCGCGTAGCCTCTTGTCACTGGCGAGTTATCCAATTAGGACAATACGTGGGAGTCGAGTGGTGTCTATTCTGGACACGTGACCCTCCCAGCGAAGACGATGTTGAAGGATGGTGGGGAGAAATGTCCAAGAGAGGACCTCCCTGTTGGAAATGCAGTTCTCGCAACTAATGCGAAGGATTCTTCTTTTGCTGGAACCGTCGTAGACGTTTGATGTCCTGACGATACAAAGTCCAGGCCTCGTAAAAATGCAGACGGGTAGAGAGGACTACGCCACCGAAGACTATGACTGTTTTTTTGACCAACACTATCTGTAGTCGAAGGCATGCACTTCAAAATATATAGATTTCGGCATTAAATAACCCATAGAGATGTCGATATGCCGCTAAACAAAATCAACCAAGCAACATAAAAGAACTCTTTCATGACATTAATCCATATAATATTCTACAATTTCTTAAATCAAACTGTATTCCAAAATATAACTTCAACAAAACTACAACCCAAAACACATATATCACCGCCTCTAGTAATCATGTCTTCAGAAACATGTATATGCAAAAAAGCTGAGTATCATCTACCATGCATTCAATTGCGAAAGCAGAATAACATATATCATAAAATACACATATATCACGGCCTCTAGTAATTATGTCCACAGAAACATATATAAGCACAAAAGCTGAGTATCATCTACCTTGTATTCAATTGCAAAAGCAGAATAACATATATATATATATCATAAAACACACATATACCACGGCCTCTAGTAATTATGTCCACAGAAACATGTATATGCAAAAAAGCTGAGTATCATCTACCATGTATTCAACTGTGAAAGCAGAATAACTGAGAGTATATACTCCGTATCATACGACTTTTGAAGACCAGCTTTTAAGCGGTTTGCATGATACATGAGATATAAAATTAGTGTATATACTGCTGGCCCTGGTTACGCCGTTCACCAAACTATATATTTATTTACTGTAGTCAAATCAACTTCAAAATTAGGTCTTCAAGGGTCACATGATACGCAAGTATTTACAATAACTAAAAAAATCCTTATAGATAATCAAAGGAAGGGATGGTAAAAAGTGGAAGATCGGTTTTGTATTGTTCTTAAGTATCAAACACCCCGCCATTTCTTGGCCATATAGATTCATAAATGCAATTCCAAAACAGACTTAGAGGTAATCAAATGAAAAGATGAGAGAAAATGAGGGATCAATTTCGTACTATTCTTTAGTATAAAACTCGTCCCCGATTTCTTGACCACTGTGTACACTATCCATTTCTGTAATAGTCTTATAGGTTTGTTTGCTATATATACCGTATATACACGCGTATCATGCAACCTTTGAAGATCTAATTTAGAAGCTAATTTTAAGGGGGTCGTATCATACACGAGATTATGTTCTTCTGGCCCTGGATATGCCGTTGACCAAAGTACATATCCATGTACTTTAGTCAAATTAAATTAAAAAATCGGTCTTCAAATATACGTGAGTATATAATACGGCATATCAAATTTAAATTTCAGCATTAAATGACCCATATATATATATATATATATATATATATATATATATATATATATATATATATATATATATATATATATATATATATATATATATATATATGTATATATATGACGTTAAACAAATAAAACAATCAATGAATAGAGGTTCATGCTTCAGCAGAATGATTTGTGTTCTGTATTAGTTTTAACTGCTTCTATTTTTTTTTTTGAAACTCTTTAGTATCACGTGATTATCATGTACATCTTGTCATTCTTTAAAAAACCTCTCAAATTATTTTCACCCATTACAAGGCCCACGAGCCGATCAAGGTAGAAGGTTAATGATTGGTTTCGTTGTATGAACGTAACAGGATGAGGTAAGAAGTGTAGATTATGAGGAAATGTAGGAAAGATGACGGTTAACCCTGGACGTCGTAGGAGCTAAAATTGTAGTGATCGGGGAAGCATCCCCTGGGGAGTGTGTCCCACAAAGTAATTGTTCTTGGGTATCATGAGAATATAGTACGTATAAACATATACCGTGGAAGTACTGACTGAGTAGCGGGAGGCTTGCGATGTTTAGTTCGTGGGAAACGGCTAAAAAATAAATAATCACCAACAAGGCCGCCGAGCCGCTTTTCCACCCTATAAGTTCCTGTCTAAAAATGACTACGACATTCTATTTCTGATGTGATGGGACAAGAAAACGGCCTTTTTCAAAGCCTCCTTACCAATGGATCGTGTATACAGGCTGCAATGGTTAAACTGTCGACATTTTTTGTTTTAATTTCGCGCATGCGCGTTGTTTGTTTTTGGCTTTCTCAACTGCACAGTATAGTAGGGTCAATTGGGCATTGTCTGTGAGAAAAAGAGCGCCATGATGCAATTCACTCCGCCAGAAATTTGGAAACATCTACTCGGTAGCATCGTGATTCCCCACCTGATGAGACGTTAAAAAAAACTCTTTTTTAACGTTGAAACAAGATGTACAGTTTTGTAGTAGGTATGTGCATGTTCTAATCTAACACTGCATAATATATATATATATATATATATATATATATATATATATATAGTGATTTTCCAAGCGTAGCTCAGATGTGGCACGAGGCCGAAAGTATGGGGCACCCAGTGAGGATCGAACTCACTACTCAGTCATAATGGTGCTAGCAAGACAAGCTTGCTAACCATTACACCACCTCGAGGTATCCCAAAAGTTATTTTCCAAGTGTAGCTTGGTTGTGGCACAAGGCCGAAGGTAAGGGGCACCCAGTGAGGATTAAACTCACTACTCAGTCGTAATTGCTCTAGGGAGACAAGCTTGCTAACCATTACACTACCTCGATGTGCCTGTATATATATATATATAAATAACAAACAAAAATCCTAATATGCAATTATGCTGTTTTAATATTAATATAATATCTACCTCACGCACGGTGAATACTAGACCCGGCTTCTTCAATATTCCCCCTTTGCTACCAAGATTAATGCTCGACAAACGTACATATAAATTTTAGATTAAATTTAAATTCTTTTCATTTTTCATTCAAAATACTATATTTTAGGAATACGTTTTCACAACATCGCCCACGTGACGCCGACGTGATCATATTGAAACGGAACGCTGATCTTGAAAAATTTCAGTTTTCTGTTTTGATTAGTCGTGCTCTTATGCCCATCGTCTTTTCATGTTGAATTAATTATCGTCTAATGTTAATTATGTTTTATGAATATGTCCTGAAGATGGTCTACTAGACCGAAACGTCCGCCGTTGACATTATATTAATATTAAAACAGCATAATTGCATATTAGGATTTTTATTTGTTTTTTCCGTATATTTTTCTTCATACTGTCGGATATATATTTTGCTTATATATATATATATATATATATATATATATATATATATATATATATATATATATATATATAATATAGCAATTTTTATTTTAAATGATTATATCTCCACTGTGCTGACTGCTGAGACGCGCAGACTCGAAATAGCGGCTGTATTTTTAATGCAATCTGAAATATTCACACAGATACACATATATATATATATATATATATATATATATATATATATATATGTGTGTGTGTGTGTGTGTGTGTGTGTGTGTGTGTGTGTGTGTGTGTGTGTGTAAAATTCTGACTCGTGTGTTTGTGCGTGCATATATGTGCGTTAACAGAAGAAGGAGCACAGATGTATGATGCAAAGAAAGGAAGCTCAAAAACAGTCAGGTAATTTCTCTATTCTTCGCTCTTCTACTCGTCCGTAGCCCAATAGATCAATAACGGATCAATAATGCAATCATCGATACTTATATGAGTCTCAAAAATTCAGGAAAATAATTCTTTGCCTACATTTCTGATTCTTTATTCAGTTTGAATAGGAAATAATTCAAAGTACGTGGCACAATATTTGCAATCTTCGATCTGTTTAGCATTGATCTTTTTTTCTTTTCTTTTTTGTTCCATTTTCTCTTTTCAAGTTTTTTGGTTCAGTGTATATGGCGTTTACTTCTAAATTAGCTACATAAGTAATTTCTTTACTTATTCGCCGATTGCCTTTTTGAAAATGGAGGAAACATATCCCGGTGATACATTGATATGCTCAAATGCTAAATTAACTATTACGACAATACGACAGATGTTTCTAATAATGATAAGAAAACGAAGAAAGAAGAGAGAAGCACTTTAAAATAAAGAAGAAGAAGAAGAAGAAGAAGAAGAAGAAGAAGAAGAAGGATAAATGGACTCAAAAGAAGAAAAGGAAAAGAAAAAAAGAAGGTAACCATTAAGAAAAAGAAATAAATTAACTAAAAAAACAGCAAGAAAGAGAAACGAAGAAAAAACGACGAATAGAAGAAGACAGATGTTTTAAAAAAAGAATGATAAGAAAACGAAGAAAAAAGAAGAGAAGAAGCAGGCTTAAAAAAAAGAAGAAGAAGAAGAAAAGAAGAAGAAGAAAAGAAGAAGAAAGAAACAACAACTGGGGTTGAAGAAGAAAAAGAAGAACGAAAGGGAGATAAAGGATAGGCGGGAGCTCAGAGATATATAAATTTAGAAGGGGCAGAAAAATAAAGTGAAAAAGGACAGAAGAAGAAAGAAGAAGAAAAAGAAGAAGAAGAAGAAGAAGAAGAAAAGAAGAAGAAGAAGAAAAAACAACTGGGGTTGAAGAAGAAAAAGAAGAACGAAAGAGGAGAAAAGGATAGGCGGGAGCTCAGAGATATATAAATTTAGAAGGGCAGAAAAATAAAGAAAAAGAATGGCGGAAAAAGAGAAAAGAAGAAGAAGAAGAAGAAGAAGAAGAAGAAGAAGGAAGAAGAAACAACAACTGGGGTTGAAGAAGAAAAAGAAAGGAGATAAAGGATAGAGCTCAGAGATATAAGAAGGGCAGAAAAATAAAAAGTGAGGCTTATAAAGAATGGCGGAAAAAGAGAAAGAAGAAGAAGAAGAAGAAGAAGAAGAAGAAGAAGAAGAAGAAACAACAACTGGGGTTGAAGAAGAAAAAGAAGAACGAAAGAGGAGATAAAGGATAGGCGGGAGCTCAGAGATATATAAATTTAGAAGGGGCAGAAAAATAAAGTGAGGCTTATAAAGAATGGCGGAAAAAGAGAAAGAAGAAGAAGAAGAAGAAGAAGAAGAAGAAGAAGAAGAAGAAGAAGAAGAAAACAACTGGGGTTGAAGAAGAAAAAGAAGAACGAAAGAGGAGATAAAGGATAGGCGGGAGCTCAGAGATATATAAATTTAAAGGGCAAAAAATAAAGTGAGGCTTATAAAGAATGGCGGAAAAAAAAAAAAGAGAAAGAAAGAAGAAGAAGAAGAAGAAGAAGAAGAAAAGAAGAAGAAAGAAGAAAAGAAGAACGAAAGAGGAGATAAAGGATAGGTGGGAGCTCAGAGATATATAAATTTAGAAGGGGCAGAAAAATAAAAGGAGGCTTAAAATGGCGGAAAAGAAAAGAAGAAGAAAAGAAGAAGAAGAAGAAGAAGGGAAGAAGAAACAACTGGGGTTGAAGAAGAAAAAGAAGAAAAAGAGGAGATAAAGGATAAGCTCAGAGAATATAAATTTAGAAGGGGCAAAAAAAAAGAGGCTTATAAAGAATGGCGGAAAAAGAGAAAGAAGAAGAAGAAGAAGAAGAAGAAGAAGAAGAAGAAGAAGAAGAAGAAGAAACAACTGGGGTTGAAGAAAGGAAGAACGAAAGAGGAGATAAAGGATAAAGGATAGGGGCAGAAAAATAAAGGAATGGCGGAAAAAGAAAAAAGAAGGAAAGAAGAAGAAAGAGATATAAGAAATTTAGAAGGCAGAAAAGGAAGGCTTATAAAGAATGGCGGAAGATATATAAAATTTAGAAGAAAAAGGCAGAAAAAGATAAAGTGAGGCTTATAAAGAATGGCGGAAAAAAGAGAAAGAAGAAGAAGAAGAAGAAGAAGAAGAAGAAGAAGAAGAAGAAGAAACAACTGGGGTTGAAGAAGAAAAAAGAACGAAAGAAGAAGAGATATATAAATTTAGAAACAAAAATAAAGTGGGTTATAAAGAATGAAAAAGAGAAAGAAGAACGAAAAGAAGAAGAAGAAGAAGAAAAAGAAGGAAGAAGAAACAACTGGGGTTGAAGAAGAAAAAGAAGAACGAAAGAGGAGATAAAGGATAGGGGGAGCTCAGAGATATATAAATTTAGAAGGGCAGAAAAAATAAAGTAGGCTTATAAAGATGGCGGAAAAGAGAAAGAAGAAGAAGAAGAAGAAGAAGAAGAAGAAGAAGAAGAAGAAGAAGAAACAACAACTGGGGTTGAAGAAGAAAAGAAGAACGAAAGAGGAGATAAAGGATAAGGGAGCTCAGAGATATATAAATTTAGAAGGGCAGAAAAAATAAAAAGTGGAGGCTTATAAAGAATGGCGGAAAAAGAAGAAGAAGAAGAAGAAGAAGAAGAAGAAGAAGAAGAAGAAGAAAAAAACAACTGGGGTTGAAGAAGAAAAGAAGAACGAAAGAGGAGATAAAGGATAAGAAGATATATAAATTTAGAAGGCAGAAAAATAAAGTGAGGCTTATAAAGAATGGCGGAAAAAGAGAAAAAGAAGAAGAAGAAGAAGAAGAAGAAGAAGAAGAAGAAGAAGAACTGGGGTTGAAGAAAAAAGAAGAACGAAAAGGAGATAAAGGATAGGCGGGAGCTCAGAGATATATAAATTTAGAAGGGAAGAAAAATAAAGTGAGGCTTATAAAGAATGGCGGAAAAAGAGAAAAAGAAGAAGAAGAAGAAGAAGAAAGAAGAAGAAGAAGAAGAAGAAGAAACAACTGAAAAGAAAAAAAGAAGAACGAAAGAGAGATAAAGGATAGGCGGGAGCTCAGAGATATATAAATTTAGAAAGGGCAGAAAAATAAAGTGAGGCTTATAAAGAATGGCGGAAAAAGAGAAAAGAAGAAGAAGAAGAAGAAGAAGAAGAAGAAGAAGAAGAAGAAAGAACTGGGGTTGAAGAAGAAGAAGAACGAAAGAAGATAAAGGATAGGGGCTCAGAAGAAGAAAAAGAAGAATGGCGGAAAAAAGAAAGGGAAGAAGAAAAAAAAAGAAGCTTATAAAAAAAAGAAGAACGAAAGAGGAGAAAAAAAGAGAGATTATAAAGAAGAAGGAAAAAAAAAAGAAAGAAGAAGAAGAAGAAAAGGAAGAAGAAGAAGAAGAAGAAGAAGAAAAACTGGGGTTGAAGAAGAAAAAGAAGAACGAAAGAGGAGATAAAGGATAGAAGGGAGCTCAAGATATAAATTTAGAAGGGGCAGAAAAAAAAAGTGAGGCTTAAAAGAATGGCGGAAAAGAAGAAGAAGAAGAAGAAGAAGAAGAAGAAGAAGAAGAAGAAGAAGAAACAACAACTGGGGTTGAAGAAGAAAAAGAAGAACGAAAGAGGAGATAAAGGATAGGCGGGAGCTCAGAGATATATAAATTTAGAAGGGGCAGAAAAATAAAGTGAGGCTTATAAAGAATGGCGGAAAAAGAGAAAGAAGAAGAAGAAGAAGAAGAAGAAGAAGAAGAAGAAGAAGAAGAAGAAACAACTGGGGTTGAAGAAGAAAAAGAAGAACGAAAGAGGAGATAAAGGATAGGCGGGAGCTCAGAGATATATAAATTTAGAAGGGGCAGAAAAATAAAGTGAGGCTTATAAAGAATGGCGGAAAAAGAGAAAGAAGAAACTTAAAAGGAGAAATGGAAGAAGAAAAAGGAGAAAAGTTATGTAGAAGAAGATATTGATTAAACAAAAATACTGTGCAAATGAAGAAGAAAAATGAAAATAAGAAACAGAAGGAAGAAGAAGAACGAAAATTAAATAGAAGAAAATGAAGAAAGAAGGAAAAGAAAACGAAAATAAGAAGAAGAAAAAGAAGAAAGAAAATGGAGAAGGAAAATTAGAGGAAAAAGATGAAAGAAGAAAAAAGGAAAATAATATAATGATTAATAATAATAATAATAATAATAAGAAGAAGAAGAAGAAGAAGAAGGCGGAAAAGAAAAAGAATAAATTAAGAAGAAGGAAAAGAAGAAGAGGAAGAGGAGAAAGAAAATAAGAAGAAGAAGAAGAAAAGGAAATAAGAAGAAAAAGAAAATGGAAAATAATATAATAATAATAATAATAATAATAATTAGAAGAAGAAGAAGAAGAAGAAGAAGAAGAAGAAGAAGAAGAAGAAGAAGAAGAAAGGTCAATGAGAGAAATGCGGGAAGGAGAAAAGGAGGAAGAAAAAGAAGATATTGATTAAACAAAAATACTGTGCAAATGAAGAAGAAGAAGAAAGATCAATGAGAGAAATGCGTGAAGAAACATGAAATGGAAGAAGAAGAAAAATTTAAGAAGCAGAAGAATAAATATTAAATAGAAGGAAAATTCAGAAGGAATAAAAGAAAGAAGACAAAGAAGAAGGAAAATAATAATAATAATAGTAATAAACAGAAGAAGGAAAATAATAATAATAATAGGAAGAAAAAAAATAATGATAATAAGAAGGAAAATAATAATAATAATATTAATAATAATAATAATAATAATAAGGAAGAAGAAGAAGAAGAAGAAAACTAATGAAAGCGTGCAGCGCCTTGTCAGTAGCTGCACTCAGCTGGTACAAAAATCGCGGGTAGTATACGCCGACAATTGGTACGAGCATTTCCCACCGTCAGCAGAGGAGAATGTGAAACTGAAGATCATGTGTGATATGCCTATCTTGACTGGCAAGCGCTTGGAGAGAAATCGCCCTGTTACTACATTTATGAACAGCTATGAATGTTAAACATTGCGTTACCTTACCTTGAGATAAGAAAATCGTGAAGGAATAGCAGGTGAAAATCCAAAGGTAGCAAGAACTGGCGGGTCAAATGACAAGAATATAACAAGCAGCAGCTAAAAGATTACCCCTTTTGTCTTTGGCGCACACGGTACTATTCCCGGGAATCGTTCTGATGGACAGAATGCGTTGCAGATACCTGACATCATGTAATGTGTGCGGGTGGCTTGAAGTAGCTGATAACCCGAGGAAGAGTTTTGTCTCACCACTTCTCGGGGAGGAGCTGAGACATGATTATCATCACAGGGCGAAACATCCTATTGTTGAAAAGGGTTTCAATTCAAATAATAATAATAATAATAATAATAATAAAACGAAGAATACGTCTTCTTCGTATTAATATTATTAAGATAATAATAATAAGATATTGTATATAAGAGAAGAACAAAGAAAATGAATAATTCCAGTTGTAGCTGGAGCACTCGGATTGATTGGAGAAATTTCTGATACAGACATTGGATTGATCCGAGGAAAATTCATGCCTTAGGGAAATAGACAACATTGTACTCAAAAGTACAACTCACATATTATCTATGTAAAATTTCTATGATCTTAAGTTGTTTTTTACAAAAATACTCAGTGGAAAATTTTATGTAGCGATTTCTGACCTTTGGTCTCTGATTGTGACCCGTACGGAAACGAATATACAACAGAAAGCAAAAGAAATAATAATAATAATAATTTATGAACATCACCCAGACCCGGTTTTAACAATTCTATGGGACTGCACAATATACAGAGACAGAAAAATCAAAGCTAATCACCCAGAGATCGTTATTAGGGACCGCAAACAAAAAAGTGCCTCCATATTGATATGGCAGTCACTGCAGACTGCAACGTGTCTTTGGAGATCTTCAAAAAGCTATCAAAATTCAAGGACCTTGAAATCGAAATCTCAAAAATGTGGGACAAAATATTCCAATAGACTCATTGAAGGGATTCCTGGAAGCCCATGCCTTAAAGAAATACAAAAAAAAATTGTACTCTCAAGTACAGCCCACACCTTACGAAGGGCTTTATCTATGTAAAATATGTGTGTTTTTTGTTATTTTTTTTTCATTTGCTCAATGGAAAATGTCATTACACCTTTTCTAAGTATACACAGGAGATCAAAGGAAATTAATAATAATAATAATAATAATAATAATATTCTTAATAATAATAAGAAGAAGAAGAAGAAGAAGAAGAAGATGAAGAAGATGAAGAAGAAGATGAAGAAGGATAAAGCTGTATAAGAACGGACAGAGATAACCAAGAATAATGTTAGGCAAGCTCTAACAAAATCCCAAGTATGTAAATCCACAGAAAATGAAAAGGTATCCAGTTTTTGCTCCTATAATCGGGGATCTATCTTAACAGTTTGCTTGTGCAAATTTTGCCAATGCTAATTAATAATCACAATGAAGTTTCAGAATGAACCACTGAAAGTATTACATGTCTCATACCAAAAACAGGTGAAACAGATGATCGAAATTATAGGTCAATAAAATGTCTGTTCACCACATATAAACTAATCACGTCTGTCCTGACGAATCGTACTTACTCTGGAACAGAATGGATATCCAAGAGGTTCACAAGGTTGCAAAGATTGACTGCTAATAAATAAAATCATCCTAGAAATTTGCAGGAAAAAGTTAGAAATCTTAGCGCAGCTTGGATAGATTACCCTAAGCCTTTTGATAGTTTGCAACACTCTTAGTTTCGTAGGGATTTAGAAATGTAGAAATTCTCCGCAGTGATAGTAAATTTCCTTAAATATAGCATGAAACTGTAGAAATCTTAGCGTAGCTTGGATAGATTACCGTAAACCTTTTGATATTTTTGCACACACTTGGATCCGTAGGGCTTTGGAATGTACAAAGCCTCTTCTGTGATAGTAAATAGCATGAAACTATAGAAAACTACATTATACCCAAATAAAGCAAAAGGCATTGCCACCTCCAATATCCGACGAGGAATCTCTCAAGGAGACTCCCTGTTGCTTCTTCTCTTTTGCCTGCCCTTAATCCTCCTTCTACATGAACTTAACGGTAATAACTATGTATACAAAGTAAGCAGGAAAGTATTTCATCATCTTCTCTACAAGAATGATATCAAAAGAAGACAATGAGTTGAAGAGTCTCCTTAATACTGTAAAATCTTTCAGTAACGATATAGGCATGGATTTCGGATTAGATAAATGTGCAAAAGTAACATTCAAGAAAGGGAGAATTACAGAAATACCCTTAATTAATTTAAACTTTGTCACAAAGATTAGGGAACTGGAACAAGATGAAGCCTATAAGTACGTATGAATTAGCGAAGGAGATAGAATACAGCATACCCATATGAAAGAGAACATAAGAAAGGAGTACTACAAGCGTGTCTGTCTGGAACTGAATCAGTCAGTTAAGTGCCTTACGTGATAAAAATTTGGGCGATACATGACTGACAAGGCAGATTTGTCCCGCAGTAGGTTGCCATTTCTTTCTGCGGTAAATGGGTTTCCAACTAAGGTATCAGAACCCAATCTGTCCTGCTATTTAAGCCATATCTGAGGAGCGAAGAGATGGATTCATGCCTTTGCCAAGGGTATTCGTGCGTAAGAGAATCTCACTCCGAGCCGATATCCATTACTTAACATTCTTTGTTTTTGAATGAATACCGAACTTAACGCCATTTTAAACTCAGTGAAAGTTAGTTGTTTATCTTTTTGAGTTATAACTGTCGTGAATGGTTTGAATGACAGTGGCAAACCCTTTAAGACCATGGCTATTAGCAGCCCATCCGAGATAGTCTCTCCTGCTATATTAAGGCATTTGTGACATTCTCTGCTAGAATAATTGGTTACTGATTCATTTTCTTTTCTCTTTAACGCAGTTAGTTCAGTATATAAAGCAATAATTTTAGGCTTACCTTTTGACAAATAGTATTCACTCATATTTTTGTAGAGCTCGGCTTCCATTGTCCTTGGCCTCTCTCATTATTAAAGACAAATTACTGCCGTTCAGGAATTGTATTAATTCAGCGAACACGGTCGCATTTCTTTCCATAAAATCATCACCCCCCCCCTCTTTGTCGACTTTGCAAAGGATGATGTCATGGAGTTTTTGTATTCTGAGGTAGCCTAAAAACTTCGTCTCCCATAATTTATATCGCGATTCATTCCCGTCAAAATAAAATCGTGATCTGCGCTCATAACCAATGTTACAAATTCATGACGGTCGTCTTCGAGTATAGAATCCAGAGGTTAGCAGTGAATATTTCGGAGACAGTAGAAAAGCGTAGTTCAGGTTAGCAGTGGATATCGCAGCAAAATAGCAGAGCATAGTTCTTCCTTCTGTCATCTTCGGCTGTCAAGTTGGCACTGGTCATTCCGGTAGGGTAAACAGAGATGGACGCCTTTATACACGACGGATACAATGTTCTGCGGCTTCTGATTGGTTAACCTTCTATTGGTGGACTATAAAGGGAGTTAAGTCATTTTCACTAACTCACTAGTTATATACATATATACACAAAAAACTGTAACACCATAATCACTTTTGCTGGCCCTGTGGTGTAATACAGTTTCAATATTCTTAATTGGACCATAGGAGATAGTAAGCGAATGGATGTTAAAACGAGAAAGCTTCTCACTTCTGCCATTACATGCATCATCCTATGGCTGATGTTGATCGTCTGTACGTGACCAGATCCGAAGAAGGCAGAGGATTAGTTCAACTAGATGTGTCTTACAAAGCTACAACAATCGGTCTTTAAAGATACCAGAAAACTACTGAAGACTTGATGATGATCTGTGTCAAAGAACATGAAATAAGCAAGAACATTTTTTTCAGTAATAAAGGAAATCAAAAAATTCAAAAGGATATTTCATTTGGTTAAGAAATGTAAATAAACCATAATACACCTACTGCAGCGACAAAGAACTTTAAAAAAAAGCAAATGTGATATGACAAGTGTATAGTCAGTAATCTGTCCGTACCAAAGAAGCTGATTTAAGCAAAGCCCTTAACCATCAGTGGCTACACAGTGCAGGGTTAAAAGCTGATATCGAAGGTTTTATTCTCTGCGGCAGAAGACAGATGCATGCTATGAAGAAATTACCAAACCTACATCCTGAAAAATTGTGTTAGCTGAAAATGCTGATTCTGTGATAGTATCCAGAAATAAAGAACCATCTTGTATCAGGTTGCACAGGGTTTGCATCCACTGCGTATAAAACTCGGTATGAAAGAGTTGGATAGTCCTGTCCTGGATATATGAAGCTTTTACTGGAAGGAAACTGAAAGAAACTGGTATGAATATTACCTAGATTCGGTTACAGAGATAAGACCTGTAACAACTTTATGGGATTTTACAATACACACGGACAACAAACAATGCTAATATCCCAGATATCGTGACCAGAGACCGCAAAAGCAAAATTGGCTTTCTTATTGACATGGAAGTTCCTGCAGTCTGTAATGTATCTTGCAAAATCTAAAAAGTAAAAAAAAAACTATCAAAATACAAGTGTAAATCTCAGAAATGTGGGACAATATTTCCAGTTGTTTGGGAACCCACGGTTTGATTGGAGAAGTTTCTGATATGCACATTGAAAGGATTCCTGTAAGCCTATTCCTTAATGATGTACAAAAAATGTACTCACAAATACAACTCACACGTTACGAATGGCTTCATCTATGTAAAATGTATGAGATTATTGAGTTTTTTTTTCCGTTTTTTTTTTCTTTTACAAAAATGCTCAGTGAAAAATACCATGATGCCATTTTTGACCTTACATCTCTGGTTAGGACCCGGAAAGAAATGAGTACACACCAGAAATGAAAGGAAATATAATAATAATAATAATAATAATAATAATAATAATAATATATGTATAGCTGGTCGCTCGTATCTATTGTAGACGCTTGCTCAGGTGCATTTGTGTCTATTCAACACCCACAGAGCCCAACTGTGGTTTATAATGCAACTATGCTGAACAGACATTAGTTACAGTTTCTGGGAAAGAGCGTGTTATATAGTGTGATCAACAATTTGAACAAAGGCCAGAATGACTTGTGACTAAGTTATCGATAGCACCCAAGGGTGCCGTATATGTAATTACACACACTAGGCTTTGGTCAAACTGTGGCATGGCTTTTAGGCACTTTCCAAAGGTCCAGCACGCTGGGATCGACCCTTCCAGTCTTCCTTCCTGACAATCGACCATGGTGAAATTCAAACCCGGCTCTCATGGTCAGAATGAGAACGTCTAACCACTCTGCCACGTACTACTACTACTACTACTACTACTACTACTAATAATAATAATAATAATAATAATGATAATAATAATGACTTCAATTGTTCTCACAAGTACAGCTCACACCTAAGAATGGCTTTTTTTTCTCTGTAAAATATCTGTGATCTTAATTTATTTAATTCTTTTTTTTTTTACAGAAATATTTAGTAGAGAATGTCATGATACCATTTCTGGTCTCATGTCTCTGGTTGGGACCCGGAAGAGAATGAGTATATGGTTGGAATCAAAGGAAATAATAATAAGATAATAATAATAATAGTTGTAAAGTTAACAATAATAATTATAAGAAGATAAAGAAACAAAGAAGATTAGAAGTAAAAGATAAAATAAAAAAATAAATATAAAACATAGCAAGAATTACAGGAAAAGGCCGTTTTTATTATCTGTGTTTTACGTAAAATATCAGAGTATGATAATAAAGAAAAATCTAGGTGAGAAGAAAGAAAGCAAGAAAGAAACAAAGAAACAAAGAAAGAAACAAAGAAAAAAACGAAAGAAGAAAATAAAGAAAAGAAAGAAAGAATGAAACAATAAAAAAAGTAAGAAAACGAAACTAAAAAGTAGAAAAAAATAAAAGAAAGAATGAATGAAGGAAGCAAGGAAGGAAAACTAGTACTAAAAAATCGGGAGAAAAACAAAACGAAAAAAAAAAAAGAACGAACAGAAAGAAAGAAAGAAAGAAAGAAAGAAAGAAAGAAAGAAAGAAAGAAAGAAAGATATGTAAAAAAGAAAAAAGGGGTGAAGAAAGAAAGAATGAGAGAAAGAAAGAATACAGGACGAAATCGGTGTAGGATAATAAAGAAAGATCTACCTACAAAAGAAAGTAAGAAAGCTAAACAAAAAAACAAACAATAAACAAAAGGAAGAAAGAAAGAATGAAGGAAAACTAGTACAAAAAAAATCTGTAGAAAAAAGATAAACAAAACGAAACAAGAAAGAAAGCAAGAAAGAAAGAAAGAAAGAAAAGAAAGCAAGAAAAAAGAAAGAAAGAAATAAATAAAGAAAGAAAAGAAAGCAAGAAAGAAAGAAAGAAAGAAAGAAAGAAAGAAAGAAAGAAAACTAGTACAAAAAATCTATAGAAAAAAGAAAACGAAAAAAGAAAGAAAGAATAAAGGAAAACTAGTACAAAAAATTTGAAAAAAAAAGAAAAACAAAACGAAACAAGAAAAAAGAAAGAAAGAAAGAAAGAAGGAAAAGAAGTGAAGAAAGAAATCACGTGCGAAAGAAAGAAATTTAAAGAAGCAAAACTACTAAATGGAGAAAAAAAAATTTTAGGTGTGAAAACAGCAAACATTATCGATTTCAAATTTTATCATCCACTTTAAATTCTATTTTTTTTTGTGTCTAATTGAATTTTCTCCAATTCCTAACGTCGGCATCAGCTCGTCTTTAATGTGTTCTTTCCCTGGGACTTTATCAAAGCCAAACTCTCCCTACAGGAAACATCAAAATCTGATTTGCATTGAAATGAGATATTTTATTTGAGAAATTTATCCTCATAAATAACTTTCAAATAACATTGACCAAACATTCAGCTTGAAATTTCCGGATTTCAAGAGATTATAAACGGTGGCTTCATAAAATCTTAGTGTTTATTAAATATTAAATTATCATACTTTTGTAGGAAATAAATAAAAAAAATATCTGACAAGAATGCAAATGCATGCGTGTACATTGAAGATGGCAAATATTTATTCATCATCCCCGCCTCAAGAATAAAATCGCTTTGTCTCACACATGTGATTAGTTTTAAAGAAACAGTAACTTCAGGGTATATGGTTGTGTGAATTGTGGTTTAAAAGGGACATTCGCGTTTGTGTCAGGCCCTACAACATTGATTGAAATATCCACATGAAAGAGACCCCAGGCTTATGACAGTAGAGAGTTTCGGATGCACTGCTGTAAAAGTATTAATTCACAGTAGCATTTAAACAAAGGATTCACGAAAAACACTATGCAATGTCCAGATACCGTATGTTTTCTGTAGGATTTTCCTTCATCAAGAGCCATAATTCTCAAACTTTTCATACCCATGGACCATTTTACACTTAATTCTTTTTTTTTGTGAA
>CAHIKZ030000704.1:157500-167500 GCA_903632075.3 Acanthosepion pharaonis | reverse complement strand
ATTGAAACAAGAAAGTGTACACAATATTTACATATAGTCTTTTGTATATTCTTGGGAAGACCGTTCCTGGAGAATGTGCTGACTTAGTCGCAGTCGGGCAGAGTTTCTGGATTGAATCTCTTGATTCCTCTCCTCGTCTTCCCGGTACCAACCATATTTATATGGTCGGTACTCCACTATGCAAATTAGCTGGATCCTACCACAACAATATTTATATATTTTGCATATATATGTGTATATTTACCACTAATATTATCTATCTATCTATCTATCTATCTATATATATATATATATATATATATATAAGGGATGCAAAAGTAGGTAATGAAAAAAAACGTGCTCACCAAACGCATTGTTTTGATTAGACAAATATATCAATAATAGCATATCAAGATTAAACATATCAATAATCAACATATCAATCGCTAAAATATTCGGACAATTCACCTCCGTTATGCACACACTCCCCTTTACCTGCAAAACGTTCATTATTATTATTATTATTTTATTTCCTTTGATTTCTGGTGTGTACTCATTTCTTTCCGGGTCCCGCCCAGGGACCTAAGGTTAGAAATGGCATCATAACATTTTCCACTGGATTTTTTTTTATATATATATATAGACAAAGTCCTTCGTAAGGTGTAAGTTGTACTTGGGATAACATTTCTTTTATATTTCTTTAAGGCATGGGCTTCCAGGAGTCCCTTCAAAGAGTCTACTGGAATTTTTTCCAACAAATCCGAGGGCTTCAACGAGGATTGTTGATGTTCCCATGTGCCACATTTTTATTATTATTATTATTAATAATTATTAAAAAATAAAAAAATTATCAAAATAAAAATATTAAAAACGATTTTAACTACTTAAATGAATTCTAGTTTTAAATAAATTCTGCAACCGGTATTATAATACAGGTATAATACTTATAACTAGTTTTGTAGCCATCTAAACGCCTATATACATATATAACACTCAACCAAATGTACTACGCGTGTATCAACAACGTGCTGTAGCGATCAAACATTTAATGCCATTTTGCATGCTACCAATTTCCGGGCAGCTCCCTTATGTTGGGACGCTTGTTTTGCACAAAAATCCATAGTTACAACAGATAAATTTTAAAAATTAAATAATTATAACAGCGCGCGGTCACGCGCGTTTTGTTTTGTTTTTTTAAATCACCATCACAAGGAAATATAGATTTTATCACAGTTACACAACGTTTGTCTTCGTAATTTACTTCTGAGAATGATTTTGGAGGAGAGTGAAAGTACTTGGGTAGGAAAAAACTACACCACCTTTGCTGATTAAATTAATCTTAACATCAAGAAACTGATTAGAAAATTGGAAAAGATTATTATGAAAATAAATAGATACATGTCTATATTAGCCAATGAAATGCTTGAATATATATATATATATATATATATATATATATATATATATATATATATATATATGTACCAGAGAATTGATGCGACCAGATCACCACTAATATCTGTCCACCTCACCCTCCAGACTGCAACCCACTTAATAATTATGTGGAGGGCCTAGTTGAGAAACTCCTTGTAAAAACAAAGATAAATTGAAGGCAAGGATTATGGCAGCATTCACCAAATTAAACAAGGAGACCGTCCAGAAGAGGTGCAGGAGATTCCGAAGTTGTTTGGAGGCTGTGGTTAAAATCAATGGCGATTATATTGAATAAATTTTATCTTTGGTATTTCAAGATATGTTTGTGTCATTTTGGTAAATATATCTGTTAAAACGAGATGTCAGTGTCATCTGCATTTTGGCGTCATTTAGACTAATAATTTATCCATCGCACCCTGTACCTACATACACGCACAGATATAGATAAGTATTCGAATGTATACGCAATTACTCCTCCCACATCACCCCTTACATCTGGTCACTTAACTCTCCAGATGTAATCCGCTTGATTATTATGTGTGGGCTCCTTTAATACCGAAGATGTACTGAAGTCAAGGATTATGGCAACATTCACCAAATTGAACAAGGAGAGTTGTAGAAGATTCAGAAAATATTTGGGGGTAAATTTGTTAAATATATCTGCTAAAATGAAATTTCACTGTGATTTTCATTTTTTGAGTAATTTAGGCGACAATTTGATTGTATATATACATGGTATACCTACTTTCATATATATATATATATATATATATATTTATATATATATATATATATATATATATATATATATATATATATATATATATATATATATATATATATATATATATATATATATATATATATATATATATATATATATATATATATATATATATATATATATATATATATATATATATATGTATATATAATGTAAACGTTGCTTTTTTTTGAGATTTAAAGGAAATTAATTTATTCCCTGATATACTTCGCGCTTCTGTTCTGGCCTCTTAAGTTAAATGACCACTTGAAAAACCTTACCGAGGTTTTGTTGGCCGAAATTTTAACACCTGTGAAAAATGGCCAATTGTGACTGACAATAAAATTATTCTGAAGGTGAATACTTTATATAAAGACACACAATCTACTGAGCATTTACAATAAAAGAAACGAAAAAGCAAATGCTTTATTTATTCCCAAACTTAAACTGGGCCTTTTTTTACCTTATTGTAAGAGTGTGAAGTACTGTCAAAGTAAAAAATTTGATCTAATATTCATCTAGGACAGAAGTCAACACACCCTTCCCCCTATCCAAATCTGGTACTCGAAGGATATTTACTCTGGACGCCAACTTAAAACCTGGAAACTAATTAACTAATTTGTGGAGCAAGTGATAGAAAACACATCAGAGTTAACTGATTAACAATGCCATGAAAATATTTATCGAAAAAACAGAAGGAAGCCACATTACGTCAGTGAGAAATTTACTGAAGTTTTGAACCTAATTCAGGACAGATCAAATTGCATACCCATCTTTGGATTTTGTCGAGAACCTTTAGATGAACAGAACCAGACCATATATGGCAACAGTATTGCATGCATGGGCGAATCATAGATTTGTAGATGTGAAGGAGACACTCAGACGAGAAAAAAAAACCTTCTTGGGCAACACAGAGAACCAACTTTTTGCGGTAGCTGCAGCTATTGATTCAAAGCAGTTGTTCTATCCTCAGGTCAGTGGAAAACGTGAGGCCAAGAAGGCGCAATGAGGCGCTCTGGTGGAGTTGAGCATCAACCATGCGGATAAGAGACAGAGAAGTTTCTCTATAGTGAGTAAATGACAGCCATTTCGTTTTGGATGCAGTAAAATTCACAAGCCATTTCCTGTCCCAGTGAACCACAGATTGGAGATCGTTTTTGAGACCAACGGCCAGGTTAACTTTGTCAGAAATGCCCGGATTTACCATTGAGACATGAGTAAATGGTAGTGTCGTCTGCGTAGATGCTTCCTTGAGAACTGATCATGCCAGTAAGATCAATGATGACGATCAGAAACAGTGTAGGACCCAGGATAGAGCTTTGAGGAAAACCAGCGTTCGTATGTAAGTAACTTGAAGAGAAGCCGTTCAGGACAACCTTCATTTCACGGTTAGACAGGAATGATTGGATTAAATCAAATAATCGTCTTGTAATACCGTACCCCTGAAGTTTACGTAGAAGGCCAGCAGGTCAAACGCTGTGATGCTTGAGATGTGCATTTTCTACAATTAGAAAATTACATGCGTGAGGATTATACGTTGGTTATTATTTTAATAATAAAATATCTTACTCGTATTTATTAGAGATCATTGTATTATCCCAGTCTATCTGGGAAGTGGATTTACAGTTACTTACATCCGGACAGCAATTATCGAGTAGTACTAAATAAGAAGCTATGCCTATTCACGGACAGTGGGAAGATGACAATCTAACTCCATTGATTAAATAAATTTTAAAATTCAAAATTCCCTGAAGGTTTTCTGAAAATAAGAAGCCATAAAAGATGAGGTGAATCACCCGAGGTAAAATAATAACTCCTCCTTTCAGAATAAAAGAACGCAATTCGTCATGAAATGTTCTAATAGGTGAACATTCGACCGGGTAGTGTTGATTTATAATCAGCGGAAACGGCGTTGGCTATATCTAAGAATTATCAAATAAGAACAGGACGAGGTTTCTGTTATAGAGGACAGAAATGAATGGAATCATCCGTTTATGTAAATAAGCGGACTTGAGGAGAGCTAGCATTAGGTCGGGTGATAAGGTCTCATCATTTTACAGTCGAATTGACGAGAGGTAACTTCTATCGTAACAGTTTCTTCTATGGCAGCTTATCTCAAACATCACCCAAAATCTGTTGTTATATGAGAGAAGGGGTGACTTTTTAATTGTAACGCCTCCCAAATGAAACTGTTCTCTTTTAATCAGCTGAGCGAACCTTTTTTTACCTCCCACCTGTATGGCTGTTGCTGACCTCCTGGAGACTGAATCACTGCACTTTATAAGACTAACGCTAAGAAAGTGTTCCTTGTGTCGTGCTAGACAATGTTTCTTCCCAGAATCTATCTTACATATTTATAAATCTACCATTCGCCCATGTTTTGAATATTGGGGCTACATACCATCCGATGCTCTTGCTGTATATTTAAAATTTCTTGATTAAATCAAAAGAACCTGCAATGTTATTGATTCTGACTTGGCATCTCGGCATCAGTCAATTTCTCACCGCCGTAATATAGCGTCTCTCTGCCTTTTCTATAAATAGTTTCATGGTTAACATTCTGAGGTTTTGGTTTGGTTTGGTTTGGTTTGTTTTACAGCATTAAATTAGTAAACTCATTTGTACCCGTAATTCCTCGTAGTAAGACAGTATATGTATGGAGGGGGGAATATACGCACGCATATATACACGCATGCTGACAGAAACACACAAAAATGGAAACAGATCCAAGAACACATAGGGGTCAGTAAAACATTAAAAGATAAAATGCCGATAAGCAATTCATCATTTCGCTTGGACCAACTTTAATTGTTTTATGACCCTTCGCGCAGAACTCTTCACTGCCAATTCAAGAAAGACATTCGGATTACTAACACAAAAACAGAGAATGTCTCATATCGAGAATATTTCACATTGAAAAACATAAGGAAAAAAAGTAATTATTTTTAATAATATGTGGAAGTCTCCGCCCTTTAACTGAAGACGGTCGCGAGACCAGAAACACGTTTAGTAAAATTATGGAAAATAAAGCATAATATTTAAAAAAAAAAAATCCACATTACAATCAAAAACGTTTGCGGCACCTCTCTTCTCTTCTTTTTAATATACACACTTTTCTCTCGTTGGAACACCTATAACCTCTTTTTTTTTATATATATATATATATATATATATATATATATATATATATATATATATATATATATATATATATAATATTCTATATTTCTATATATATATATATATATATAATATTCTATATTTATATATATATATATATATATCTATATTTATATATATATATATATATATATAATATATATATATATATATATATATATATATATATATATATAATATTTTCTGGCTTTAAATAACCTGCAAAGTGTTGACAACCCGTAGAAAACGAACCGATCTATCAATCAATAACGTCTGAGGTCAACCATTACCTGTTCTACGTATCATAATAAACTGCACTTACTTTTCCACCTGCTACGTCCATACACCAATATCATTTTCTGACGCTCAAACTTGAGTTACTCTTTGATCTGATATTTGGTGAAGATATTGTTAAAAAATGAAACTGTGTGCTAACATTTCCCAGAATAAAATTTATCAGTTGCATCTTCCAAACGTCAGTAGACAATGAAGCTAATGACATCAAAATATCGATTGTCTGCCCTGATCAATACAAAATTTTACACGTGCGGAGAAAGTAAGTAGAGGTTTGTAACAAAAGCGATGCTCGAGCGAGCCAATAATAGATAGATAGATAGATAGATAGATAGATAGATAGATAGATAGATAGATAGATAGATAGCCAAGCGAGAGTAGGCAATAGAATAATGAACGGAAATAAATAAAAAAGAAAGAAAGAAAGAAAAAAGAAAGAAAGAATGAAAAAAGAAAGAAAGCAGGAAAGAAAAAAAGAATGAAAAAAAAGATCTCCAGGTGAAAGAAAGAAAGAATGAAAGAAAGAAAAAGAATGAAAAAGAAAGAAATAAGAAAGAAAGAAAGAAAGAAGGAAATAATGAAAAGGAAAGAAAGAAAAAGAATGAAAAAGAAAGAAAGAAAGAAAGAAAGAAAAAGAATGAAAAAGAAAGAAAGAACGTCAGGTGAAAGTAAATAGTAGAATATTGAGAAGAGAAAAGGGGCTCCTCGGCGTGGTGTAATGGTTAGCAAGCTGGTCTTGCTAAAACTGTTACAACTGAATAGTGACTTCGATCCTCACTGGGTGCCCCATACTTTCGGCCATGTGCCACATCTAAGCCTCGCTTAGAAAATCAATACTGAGAAGAAAAAGAGAGAATGAATAAAGGTTAAAAAGAAAAAGAAAAGGAAAACTTAAAAGCATAGTATGATTGGAGAATTGGCAAGAAATACTGGCGTTCGTTTGGCTTTTGGAAGTTGGAAAAAAGCGTCTCGAACATTCATTTAGCAGGTGCCCTGTGCTGTCAAAATGGCGTACTGTCTAAAGGCTCATTGAATCACTCAGGCACGCTATTCAGCACCGGAATTGGAAGAAGTGCAATGAGCTTAATCATCCATGGCAGCGATTGTGTCTTTTTACCTTGGTACAAGCGGGAGATACGGATGAGCTGTGATTGGGACAAACAGTGAAAGAGGCGGGAAAATAGCAACAAAGAGCGGGAAAATCGGAGAGAAAGAGGGGAGAAAATAAGGATCAGTAGAAGCTGAAAGAGGAGGTAGAAATAGAGAAAGATAGCAAAAGAGAGTAAGATGAAAAATAAGAAAAGGTTGGAGAGCAAGGGAAATATATATATTTTAAAAAATGCCGAGAGAACGGACAAATAAGATGGAAGTGATAGTGAATGGAGAGAGAAACCAAAATAATTAAATAACAACTGGGAGGGAAATGTGAATGGTCGATTACAAAAGAAATGAGACGGAGATTGAAAGAATAAATATATATATATATATATATATATATATATATATATATATATATATATATATATATATATACTAGCAGCATGGCGTAGAGTTGCCCGTGTTTGATTCAAAAAATCGTAAGACTAACACAGTTATCGCTATCACTTGACTTAAAATATTTTTCCCCTTCCTTGCCTTTAAAGGAGTGCCCTTTGCCGTGCTGATGTTGCTACATGCCTTACTTCTTGCCTATCTCACACTAAACAAAATGAACACAAAACGATCAGTTTTAAAAAAAAGGACTTGTAACTGTAAAAACCGAATGAAAAAAGAATGTTAACAACAAATATTTTTTCACACCCAACCCAGTTCTGCGGAATCAGAATCAACGTTGAGTTTAAGCAAGCGAATGAACCAATTGCAGTAAAGTGCCATGCAGATTAAAATTTTTCCCACTTGTAACGAATGCGGCTATCGATTTTTTTTTTTGCATGCTAGCATGCTAGTTAACATTCATGTCAGTCAGCTGTTGACTCTCACGCTGGCCAATAGAATCTTCCTGCCTACTCGTGGCAGCCAGCTGTAGGCTCTCACTCTGGCCAGTACAAAATGGCCGCAAACTACATGAAAACTGCTGTAGAAGCATCGATGGTAGTTGGGAAATGCAAAGTCGGTCTTGGCCTTCCCGATAACTTGGAGCATGTGCATATAAATTTTGGTGCAAATCCGGCAATTATTTTAATATATTTTATTTTTATACGTTATTTATATAGACACTGAATGTCCGACAAATTTTCATAGAAAATATTCGTCCTTTGACAGGATTCGAACCTGCATCCTCTACGGAACCGTCATTCAGGCCGGTAAATGTTATTTAATACTGTTTATTATAAACAGAGCATTTACTTAAATACTTGTATCTATAAAAAAGAACGTTAAACATAAAAATGTCTTTAATAAATAAATTGTCGGACTTTGCCCATTTCTTAATATATATATATATATATATAAGAAGAAATATAGTCTTAAGACGTGCTATATTTATGAGATAAAGTGCTCAATATCAGAGATAGTGCGTGTATATATATATATATATATATATATGTATGTATGTAATTAGGAAATATATATAATGTCCGAGAAATCTCATAGTAACTATGCCTCCTCGGACAGGAAAGGAACCCTTATCCTACATATGATTATATGAAGTTTGTAGTTTAAAAGCAATAATTCGACCTTGCTCTGCAGACGCGACCTTCGTACCAAAAGCTGGTAAAGCACCTCATGCTATATAACGGTTCCGTGTAGGGTCCAGGTTCGATTCCAGTTGAATGAATATATGAAATTTCTCGTACTATTGAAGCCAGGAAATGTTGTTTAATACTTTGTATAACAGAGCCTTTACTTAAATATATATTTATATAAGTGTGTATGGATACACACCTGTTTACAGAATTTTTTTTGGCCCTACTGAATATTTTTAAAATCCTTGTTACCCCAAGCAAGACACTAAAGCCACTAAGACACAAGGGGTTACAAGTTGTGGAAGAATTAATAACAGAAACATTAGTAATGAGAGGGAAGAAGAAAGAGTAATCAGGAGAACAGTATCTATTGATATTGCATCTAAAATGTAGATTAAAGTTGGCTGTAAAATCATGGCGCCGGACGGGAGTTCCACTAGCGAGAAAAGAAACTGTCAGCACAGAAGTTATGGCTGGAACTAACATTGACGTATTTTAATTTTGTGTTGGGTTTCATGTCTGTAAAGACACTGCCAGTTTGTAGATTTAATTCTACATCCAAATATTTGACAATTTTCTTATCCATATCAATTTCTATTTCAAAGTCGAGGCTTTTGAAGAGTTTGAAAGGCGCTTTTCTTATATTGTCATTTGTTCTTTTGTTGTCTGACACTATCATCAGTCCATCATCCCTGTACAGGCCGTGGTTGTTTATATGTACGATTTTGTTGATATTATATACGCTATATAGGCCTATTATTTATGAAACGTCAAAATCATCAAACGAACCTTGTGGTACATCGAAGTCGTCCGTTTTTTTTAGTTTTTTTTTTTTAATCCAAGCCTCTCCTTTGTGGAATAAAATTGATTTACGGCAATGTAAAATTATGTCCATTTTTTCAGGTGTTATGTTTACGAAGCCTTTGGCAAAGTACAAAGCCTCAGGCAGAGATTTTTAGATATAGATGAATAAAAGTTTTTAATGTCATATTTTATAAATACATATTCATCTCTGTTTGCAATTTTGTGGCACCATGAAATGCACTCACCTGTATCCTTCAATTGATTGGCTTGTGTAGCGATCCTTAATGAGTCGCTCATTTTTTTTTTTGGCGGGGGGGATTTCTTGGTTTATTTTACCCAATTCAGTTTTGGTTGTGTTTCTTAGTCTAAAAAAGCAATTCGTCTTGATGATTCTTTATAGTTAGAAAATCTTACTTATATTACAATATAAAGAACCTGTTACTTATACTTAGTTTGATTGTGATATTTTTCGCCTCCTTGTTTATACTTTTAATGTACAAGTTTGGTACTTTTTTTTTAGTAAGTTTTAGTGACTTCTTCGTTTATTTTTCTCCCGTAAGTCTCCGGCTTCATAGTATAAAAGTTCTTTGTTTTGCACCTTTTAACTTGGACGTCTTTAGTTTTGATTTTAGCTGTCTTTTTTTTTTATTTCAGTAGTTAATAGTACTTGGAAATTACTATTAAGTTTAGTGAATTTCATATTGTCTATCATACCAAGCATATCCTTTCCGAAGTTAGCCAGTTCTTCAATAGCAAGTGGATAATTTTTAGTTCTGAATTTTAATTTTTCCGTTTTTTTCTTTTTTTTTTGTCTATTACATATTTATTTAATGAAAATAATGCTTTCCATGTCTTTCTGGTAAATTTCATTGTAATAAATTTC
>CAHIKZ030000704.1:90000-152500 GCA_903632075.3 Acanthosepion pharaonis | reverse complement strand
CAATGCATAGTTGCTACCAAAATGGTAAGCCCAAAATCAACCGATGCAAAGGGATCGGATGTCTAGCCACACTGATGAGCTGTGATACATCGAAACACTCTCTCTGTAAATGACGAGTATATATATATATATATATATATATATATATATATATATATATATTATATATATATATATATATATTACAGAAATGGACAAAGTCCGACAATTATTTTAAGAATGTATAAACGTAAAAATATCTTTATCTCTCTCTCTCTCTCTCTCTATATATATATATATATATATATATATATATATATATATATATATATATATATATATATATACACATCAACTGGAAGAAGACACAATGTATAGTTGTTTGTTACCAAAATGGTGAGCCCAAAATACAATCGATCGAATCAATCCATGCAAAGCGATCGGATGTCTAATCACACTGATGAGCTCTGATACAACGAAACAGTCTGTCTGTAAATGAGGAGTATATATATATATATATATATATATATATATAAATTATAATTATTTTTTAAATATATATATGATTCCATCACTACATAAGAGTTCTCACCCTTTATTGAAATAATTGCTTCAGCCGTTTCCATAGTAATTAATATTACAAATGAATATGTTTATAGAGCTGCGTAAATTTCAAGATTAGTTATTTCAAAAATTTCGCTTGGAGATGAAACAGAGCTTGATACTTTATTTTTATAATTAAATTGAAGTTATTAGCTCCTGTTTTTGAAACATGAGAACTCTTATGTAGCGATGGAATCATATTTTTAAGCATTAATTATAATTTAGGATCTACTTGTGTATCGAGCACTGTTTTGTAAAAATAAAAACAATGATAATAAAGAACTTCGGATTATTAACCTAACGGTTCTTTCCTATTTTTCTATATATTTCCACACACACACACACACACACACACACACACACATATATATATATATATATATATATATATATATATATATATATATATATATATATATATATATATTCCGGATGTAACTGTAATATTGTCCAATTGTTAGATTACGTTTTGAACCGATTTATCTTAGAAATGATTAAAGATATCTTACTGGAATTCTCCGAGCTTTTCATAACATTATTGGACTCTACTTTGGACAATAAGAATGTATTTAGCTCTAAGTTAAAATGATGATCCCTCTTCCTGTTGTGACCTCCTGATCCAGTTTTCCCCACTTTTTTTAAAACTTATTCACCGTTCTCTTGATAGTTCTTGAATGGACTCTTTGACAGAAGCCAGAGTATGGATTTTGGTACCATTACAAAAGGCCTGTATGCTCTTTTTCCTCTCACCATTGCTCCGTTGGGAAGACATAAAGGGGCTGACACAAAACGATTTTAATATGTTCTCTTTCTACCTGAATAACTCAAATGGTTTTTCTGCGACTTATGGCAAATGGTGTCAATATGGTTAAACGTCTTATCTGAAATCTTGGAAAAAAGAAAACCAGTTTAGAGGGTTTTTTTTTTTTTAGATATTAAACATTTTGTCGGATGAATAATTATCCCATCCTGTTACGTGATTTGGACAATTTTGCTGTTACACCCAGTATATATATTTCTAAAGAATTACTGGATTTGTTTTTAATACATTTTATTACTACAAGTATTATTTTTACCCTTGTTTGAAATAGACGTCTGGTTTTATTGTCATGGCGTTGATAGAAAACTCAGAAAGCAAACCGTGGGAAATTCGACAGAATATTAAAAAAAGAAAACGATTAAACAACAATTTGAAGGTAAAATCTGCATATTGCTCGATTGATTTGCTTTTTACGGCTTATCAACACTTTGCTAGTTATTTAAAGCGATTTTCGGATGGTAAGTATTTTTTTGAAAATAATAATGATTAACAGATACAAGCTCTACTATTTAACCCATAGCTGGGGCGAAAAAACTTAGATTCTTAGCTTTCCCAAGAGTATTTGCGTGTAAGTGAATGTAACGAACCGGACTGGAATTTTCAATTCTAGACCGTTATCCATTACACAGCTCGCATATCCAAGCTTACAGCGCCTGGTTTTCCTATACGGTCACCCATCTAAGTACTGAACAGTCTCGATGTTACTTAACTTCGGTGATTGTACGAGAGCCAGTGTTTCAACTTGATATGGCCATAAGCCTCCGGAATTTGTTTACAGATATGCATTAATAAAGGAAACACGGTAGAGTAATGGATTGCGGCTCGGATTGAGGAATCGGAGAGCCGAGTTCGAATTCCAGTCGAATCCATTACATTCACTTACGTGCTAATAACCTTGGGAAAGGTATGAATCCAACTCTTCTGGCTTGAAGAGGCACGGTAGAGTAATGGATTGCGGCTCGGATTGAGGAATCGGAGAGCCGAGTTCGAATTCCAGTCGAATCCATTACATTCACTTACGTGCTAATAACCTTGGGAAAGGTATGAATCCAACTCTTCTGGCTTGAAGAGGCACGGTAGAGTAATGGATTGCGGCTCAGATTGAGGAATCGGTGAGCCGAGTTCGAAATCCAGTCGAATCCATTACATTCACTTACATGCTAATACCCTTGGGAAATGTATGAATCCAACTCTTCTGGCTTGAAGAGGCACGGTAGAGTAATGGATAGCGGCTCGGATTGAGGAAACGGAGAGCCGAGTTCGAATTCCAGTCGAATCCATTACATTCACTTACGTGCTTATACCCTTGGGAAAGGTATGAATCCTCTTTTTCTCCCCACAGATGTGGGTAATATAGCAGGTCTAGGAGAAGGAAACTCAGAATTCAAAATCAGCCTGGAGAGGGTTAGGCACCGTCAGTCTATCTTGCCCAATGAAACACCACTTCTACTGAGGCCACAATATATGTGGTGCTTCTTATGTGCCACGGGATTCGCGATCGATCGCTTGCGATATATATGTAAGATAGTCTGATATCATATACAACATATAGATGTATAGATATTTATTTATAAACAGGAATATAGGACGTGAGAGAGAGATGATATTGAGAAAAATGAAAATATACAAGTGTTCCTCACCTCCAAACGTCACTTGTATTTTCTGCCTTCGTATTTCGACACCCTCGTCTTTTTATCTTATTTTATTTTATTCGCGCGTCGATCGATCCACTCTTCGCTGCACTTTATCACGGCCTTGACCCATATCCTCTTCTATGTCTACCCTGTTCTCTCCGGCTCGAAGATAGCTGGTCGCTTTCTCGCCGTTCCGTCTCTTTCTCGCTCCAATTCACATCACCCCAGATTAATCTGATCGCCGTTAGTTATTGTAAGAGGCTTGCTTTTCTTACAGTTGCTCATTCTATTGACGAGACATGCGCTTTTTGTCAAGCTTTATGGCAAAGTGGTTAGAACGTCGGCTTTATCATCACGAGGCCGAAGTTTGAATCTCACCAGTGGTTGATTTGTCTGGAACTGGAAAGTAATTTCTTGTGTTTATTGGCCTAGGGAGATGATCCCAGCGTGATCTGATCAATTTGATCTCTCCTTCCCTCCATCCCCTCTCTCTCTCTATATATATATATATATATATATATATATATATATATATATATATATATATATATATATATATATATATATATTTCACATCGCTATATAAAATATAATAAAAATATATTTTGCTTTACGTTCTATCTAGCACCTTTTTTTTTTTTTTAAAGTAAATGCTAAGAACAATGGATTCTTATTTTATCTATCTGTTCTTTCTCCTTATATCTATATATATATATATATATATATATATATATATATATATATATATATATATATATATATATATATATATATATATATATATCAATGTGTGTGTGTGTCTGTCTGTGTTTGTGTTGATATAATAGGAAAAAAACTGTTAGATGGATGATCCTAAGTTCTTTAGTATTTTTCTTATTATTTTAAAAAAAAACAGTGCTCGATACAAAAGTAGAGCCTAAATTATAATTATTTTTTAAAAATATGATTCCATCGTGACACAGAAATTACTTTGTTTCGAAACTGGTAATCCATATTCAAGTTTAATTTCAATATTAAACCTTAACTGTTGGATGACTGGTTCATTCTCAAGTGATGTCTGGAATAACTAAGCAACGAAATGTTTTACTCATTTATAGTTTTGAAATGGAGGTGTAACCTGGTGTTATTTTTTTTATTATGAAGAGGTCACTGCTTTGATGAAAGTAGGAATGATTGTTATATGTCAAGTTTTTGGAGTCGTATAAGGTTTTTTTTTTTTTGTCTGGCTACAATGGCTAATTTTATAAGGCTCTATTGTTTGTTTTTTTATTACTATCTTGATAGTAATAATGATTAAAAATATAAGAAATTTTGAACGCTAAAACATTTGGATGAGAGATCGGAAAATATGTCCCGTTTGTATACACCAAAAAGTTCCTTTTGAGTTCATGTGAAGTGGGATACAAAACGAAAACAAAAAAAAACAACATATGTATATTTCATTTAATCCCCCACCGACACATTTCCAGTGAACTTGATTTTCCCCCTCCTCATCCTATCACACCTCACATCGTGGGCTTATTCATTCGTTTTTGTGTTTGTTTTTTAATATAGCGTTCATAATTTTTTTTTAAATAAAACGTTAGGAAATCAATAAACCAAAATCGCCTGAAGATACGGAAAGGTTGAAACCACGGTTTACTATAGCTAGCTTGATAGATAGATAGATAGATAGATAGATAGATAGATAGATAGATAGATAGATAGATAGATAATGAACAGAATGAAATAGATAGATAGATAGATAGATAGATAGATAGATAGATAGATAGATAGATAGATAGATAGATAGATATGAATAAGCTGTGATAGATAGATAGATAGATATGATCAAAATGAGATAGATTTGAACAGAATGAAATAGATAGATAGATAGATAGATAGATAGATAGATAGATATGATCAGAATGAGATAGATCTGAACAGAATGAGATAGATAGATAGATAGATAGATAGATAGATAGATAGATAGATAAACACGATCAGAATGAGGTAGATAGATAGATAGATAGATAGACACGATCAGAAAGAGTTAGATATGATCAAAATGATATAGATAATTATGATCAGAATGAGATAGATAGATAGATAGATATATAGATAGATAGATAGATAGATATGATCAAAATGAGATAGATTTGAACAGAATGAGAGAGATAGATAGATAGATAGATAGATAGATAGATAGATAGATGCTGTAAGTGAAAAAGTGTACTAGCTGCTACAGTCGGGAGGAATATAATGTCTGCGAATATTGAAAATCAACTTTTGGATTAAAGATTCTCGCTCGTTCCGAACTGAGACGTCTCATATAATTCCCGCTTCCGAACAGGACCATAGGTAGCTTACTGGAGAGATGCCGAGATAGAAACGTCTAAGGATTTGTAGTGAAGTCGGCACAAAATAGGACGAGGAAAAAAGAGGAAGGAAAAAATGGGCGAACGAAATAATGAACGAAAGATGAAAAACAAACAAACAAAAAAAGCGGGAAAAAAAGAGCGGGAAAGAAAGAGCGCCAGTCTATCAATCACCGCAGTTTTTCAACACGTCGGATATTTTTACCATCAAACTTATCCTAGCGTCGATTTCCTATGCCACACAGGAGGTTTATGTCTACTTACTGCATCTTAGGCAATGTGAAGACTGCCTTTATCGGCTGTAACAGCTATCTGAAAGGGAATTAGACTGAAAGTTGCCAGTGTTATCAGCAATAAGAATCTTTACATATGTATTTATACACATACACATAGTATAGGCACATATACACACATAAACGTACACACACACACACACACACACACACACACACACACACATATATATATATATATATATATATATATATATATAAATAAGTATGTGTAAAATATAATCTTCATATTAAAGGCAAGTGGAGTTATATTTTATTTTATGGATGGCTTGAGATGGATATAAGATTATTATTGTCATTATTATTATTATTATATCTGCTTGCATACGTGTGAGCAGACAACCAAGGAAGTTTCCAAAATTGAGCACGGGAAACATTATAAATGCAAGAGTACAACATTCAAAGCATGGTTAAACAAACAGACACACCTACAAACAACACAGAGATGCATGTACACACAGACACACAGACACACACATACACACACACACAACACACAGATGCATGTACACACACATAATTACGTAATTGGATATTTTCATATGCCTTTAGTATATATATATATATATATATATATATATATATATATATATATATATATATATTAATTACTATAACCTGTTTACCGGGTGTAACAGCAAAATTGTCTAATTGTTAGATTAAGATTTGAACTGCTGTATTTTAGAAAGGATTAAAGATATTTTACTGGAATTCTCCAAGGTTTTTAGAACGCTATTGGACTCTACACTGAACAATAGGAATGGTATAATTACTTTCCAAGTTTAAGAGAAAAATATTGATGAAGTCGGTCATAAACGAAAATGCCATGTTCATCATTAATTAATCATAGCTATGGATCGGAAGACCATGAAGGACTGATATAAAGTTTAAATACACACACACACACACACACACACACACACACATATATATATATATATATATATATATATATATAATTTAGAATCTTTTTCAAACTTATTCAAGAAGATTTTTTTCCCTCTCTACGCTTCTAACCTTCTGTCCTAGAAAAGCAAGATGCCTCACAAGTCTCACGTACGATTTGTCTTCAAGTTTTGTTCTTTTTTCATTGCTCTTTGGACTATCATAGCTGAAGGTTCTCTCTCACGTGCCAAACGTCTGATGGTTTGAGTTGGATATTTTTTATTGATCTCTTTAGCTCTAAGTAGAAATGATGATTCCTCTTCCTGTTGTACACTTTTTTTAAAAGCATTACGCCCCAAGCAAGGCGGGAATGCCACTAGCACGCAAGAGGCACAGAGAGTGAGAGCAAGAATAAACAGGAGTGTTTGAGGAAAGAATAAAGAGAAGTACAGCTATAAGGACCACGACATCAAAAGATGTCGATTGACATTACATTTGAATATTTGAAGATTATAGCTATCAGGGAAATAAGCAGGAGGAAGGCAGTTCAACTGTCGGAAAGTGCCAGAGAAGAAGCTGTTGGAGTAGAAGAGGCGGTTACATCAAACCGTTTCGACAGTGAACGGGTGGGACCGATATACCAACCTAATAGCACGCTTAAATTCATGCAGGTGAGGCACCAGTGAATACAGCTGGCCAGATCAGTTGCCATAAAAATATTTGTAGAAAAGGCAGAGGGAAGCCACATTACGTCTGTGAGAAAGTGACTAGAGTCGAGATGCCAAATCAAGACCTATCACATTGCATATCCTTCTCAGGATTTTGTTGCGGACCTCGAGATGAACAGCGGGGTCACTAGACTATATATGGCAGCAGTATTCAATGAAAGGACGAATGGTTGATTTGTGGATTTGAAGGATGGACTCAATCGAGAAAAACATTCTGACCTGACACAGAAACCCAACTTTCCTTGCGGTAGATGAAGCTATTGATTCAATGTAGTTGTTCCAGGTCAGGTCAGTGGAAAACGTGAAGCCAAGAAGGCACAGAGAGACGCTCTCTTGGAGTTGAGAATCAGCCATTCTGAAAGGAGGCAGGGTGAGTTCTCTACGATGGGTGAATGAGAGCGTTTTCGTTTTGGAGACATTAAAGTTTATAAGCCATTTCCAGCCCCAGTCAACCATATATTGGAGGTCTATTGGTCCCGAGCGCTTTCGGTTGCATTGTTAACTAGGAAAATAAAAACACCAAATTACTTATAAACTCTTAAAAAATATATCTAAGCATATTTTCAGAAATAACATCTCGCCTACAAAATCAAAACCATACCAGACCAATATTATGAATTCAGATGACCCATAGCGAAGAGTGTTCGCTTCACCACTCGCCTGACCTTGATACGGTCCCATATAAACCAAGATTAAATCGTACGAACCTCAATACACAGTGTACTAGTTGAGAACACGGATGTGATACGCAAACCGTCATTGCAAAAATCTTTTAAAAACCATATATCGAAGCCTTAGTAATAGTAATTATGAACACGGCCACAATGTACTGGCCGTATTTGGAACTTAAGAATATGTCTGATTTCAGTAGTTCTTATTTCCCGTCTACATTAGCACTGACACATCATATAATCCTTGGTAATGGATAAAACCTTAGCGGAAAGCGCTCGGACACAATAAATTTTCATCATTATTTTCGCTCGCATACGCAGCTGGAGAGACACAAAGTTTAAAATAAAAATGGGGCGTCTATTACAAATACGAGTATTCACTACAGTAACGTTTTAAGTAATACAAATATCGGATTAAAAAATAAATCTATTAATTCTTTAGGGATTAGTTTTTATGCTTGTTTACATGTACGTATTTATCATATTCAAAATTTACTATCGTAATCACTTCTGGCAAAGTTCAGCGCGATTTATGATAATCAAGACACGGCTCAGACATTTTTTTAACCCTAAAATGGCGGGAAAAGTTTACATTAGCATGAACGCCAGGAGGATGAAGGAATAAACGAGAAATGTAATTTTGTGAAAATTAATGCCTATACAAAAAGCCGAAAGAAATTATATTTCCACTCCTTTAGATTAAAAACAAAAAAAAAAACAAAGAGAAATCAAACAAATGATACATTTTTAAATTTAACGTTATTCCATGTAAAATGAAGTCGTGCATTCTTTGTGAAATATCCTTATCATTCCTCCGTCTTTTCTCCTCAAGAAGTACGCAGACAGACATAGAAATGTCTTCGGCTTCTTCTTCCAGATGCATTTGATGGTAAAACAAACAAAAAAATAGTCCAGGAAATACTTAAGCTTATGAAGCTTGGCAAATATTAACCTCATGCAACCTAAAGTGATTCTCTGCTTAAGTTTCTCCAGGATTGTAGGAAGAGGGAGATACAGACCATTACATTTCACTTAGTCCCATCGAAAAAATCAAATGGTGTCAAATCAGGCGAATTTGGTGGCCATTTCAACAGCATTTTGTCATTATCACTGGCTAGCCCGATCCATCTTCTTGTTAGAATCTGATAAGTTCGCACTGAGGAACGCGAGAATGTTACGCAAGACATGCTACAGTGAGATTAACAGGAGCTGGACTACCGACTTGACGTGAGTAAACATTTGTGAAGCTTTGTGATTGCTTTGTTTATGTTTCGAATACGATAGTGGGGGGGGGTCAAGAAAAAAATACCAGAATGAGTAAGTGGGCTTTCCGTAAAAGTGAAAAAAAAAAGAAGCCTTGCTCTACAGTGAAGCTTTCTGTAGCCAAGTGGTAAAACACGCCAGAGCAAAACTTTTTTTTCCTATAAAGGAGGACACAGTTTCGATATTTGTCGGAGAGGACATTCGGTGCTGAAATGTTCTGCGGCTGATAAGGAAATGCTCTCCAACAAAATTTTGTTTGACTATTTAGATAAGATTTTACCAAGTGTGTTGGCTGAATACATTTAGGCATTACCTTGTATCATAACCTGTTGTGGGCATGCGCCAAACTAGCCAGTAATGAGAGAAAATAAATCGTTGTATACAGCCTGACTTATATAGAAATCTAAAGGGAGATAACTTTCTTGAAGTTCAGTATAAATAATCCAATGTGTCTGCCATTGTTGCAAACGATACTTCACAAGAGATTTCAAATAACCATTCGTTTCGTACTGGAACAAACAGGTTGATTCAAATGCAGAAATCAATTGCTCACCAATCAGTTCTCGCAGAGGTTGTAAATTAAATAATGGAAAAAGAAGATACATTAATGTTTGTTCACTTGTCTGCAATGACGTTGTTCAATACAGCCATTTCTTCTTCGTCGTTGTCTTCTTTCTTTCTTTCTTTCTTTCTTTCTCTTACAACTCTGATATATTTCTTTCTTTCTTTCTTCTCACCTAGATTTTTATCATCCTACTACGACGTCTTCCTGCTTTCTGTCTTTTCTTTCTTTCTTCTTTCTTTCTTTCTTATCCTACTTATCTTATCCTGTTTCCCTTTCTTTTTTCTTTCTTTCTTTCTTTCTTTCTTTCTTTCTTTCTTTCTTTCCACCTCTTCTTCATTCGCTTTGCATATCGATTTTTCTTTCTTTCTTTCTCTTTTTTTCTCTTTAACACACAGTCGTATTGTGTTTCTTACTCTTTCTTTCTTTCTTCATCTGGCAATCTCTCAAAAGACCCCCTCTTAATCTTTCTTTCTTTCTTTCTTTCTTTCTTTCTTATCCTACTTTGATGTTTCCCTTTCTTTCTTTTTTCTTTCTTTCTTTCTTTCTTTCCACCTCTCTTTCATTCGCTTTGCATATCGATTTTTCTTTCTTTCTTTCTTTCTTTCTTTCTTTCTTTCTTTCTTTCTTTCTTTCTTTCTTTCTTTCTTTCTTCTCGCCTAGATCTTTCTTTATTCCCCTCCTCCGTTATCTTAATCCTTTCTTTCTTTCTTTCTTTCTTTCTTTCGTTTCTCTTTCTTTCTTCCTTTTCTTCCTCTAACTTTAATCCTTTTTTATTTCTCTTTTTATTTTTCTTTCATTTCTTAATTTCCTAAATATTCTTTGCAATGATAGTGTTCTTTTTCTTTTTTTTACAATGTTTGTTTCTTTCTTTCTTTGTTTCCTACTTTCTTCCTTTCTTACTTTATCTATTTTTCTTCACCTAGCTTTAAGTTTTTTCTTTTCCATTGCTTAAATTTTACTATGCTCTTTTTGCTTTCTTTCTTTCTTTCTTTCTTTTTTTCTTTCTTTCTTATCAGTCATTAGTCTTCTATCTTTGAATTTCTTTCTTCTTTCTTGGAATTTAGTTTCTTCTGTCTCTTTTTTCTTTCTTTCTTTCTTTCTTTTTTTCTCCATTCATTTAGGTTTTGCTTTCTTTCTGTCGTTTTTCATTCATTTAGGTTTTTTTCTTTTTTTTTCTTTCTTATCAGTCAATATTCTTCTACCTATCTTCATCTCGACTTTCTTTCTTCTTTCTTATTTGTTTTTTTCTGTCTCACTTTCATTCATTCATTCTTTCTTTTTTCTTCGTCTTCCTGTATCTTTCCTTCAACGACAATGTGTATTTTTTCTTCTTTCGCGCATGCGTAATCGGTCTCTAAACAATAGCGGACGCAAGATCAATAAGTTTTAGTGAAAATCGAAACAAAAAGGGGCCTTATCCGAAAGATCAATTGAAATTTTTAGGGAATATAATGAGGAAATCAGGCTTGGAAAATCTGATACTAACAGTACAGATTTAAAACAAACGTTACAGGGGAAAACAATGCGTAACTTATCTAACGAGCTTGAATAAACGGATAGCAGATCAAGGCTTATGACAGATAACAGAACGGTAACATTTATTAACAGCTACAAAATACAGGTGATGGTTCACCACTGTTTCTTTTATTTTTCTTTCGGTGAAAGTCTTGGGGAGGGCAGGTTTACATTCTAAAATAGATTTTCATTCGAAAATGGCTACTTAAAATTTCATTGAAACGTTTTAGGGACCTGTGAATTGACTCTTTCCTTAAGAGAATAGACACTGAATACCGTTCATTTTGGCGTGAATCTGTTACTGTGCCAAAAACAAAATAAATAAAACTGAAGATTGCATTTTCCAGGCCTCTTTGGAAATGTCTTGAAATACTAGAGAGATAAAACAAAAGCCAACTATTAGAATTGGTTTTCTTCTCTCCTTGAAATGGCACCACGCAAAAAAAAAAAAAAAGAAAAAAAACAGACTGTCAAAATATATAAATGATCTACCTGGTCAGACATTCTGATTATACGCCACAACGCCTCCTACCGGTGTAGTTTCACACACAACCAAGAGAATGTTTTGTAGTTCTCTGTTTTCCTAACATTTCGACGGTGATTGAAGTTAAGTTCACAACATTTATATTTGCCTCCTCATCATTGGCAATGAGCTAAAGAAAACGATCCAGATTTGAGTTTTTTCCGTACCTCATATCGCATAGAGGTCACAGTCGAACTTTCGATTCTTCTATCTGTTGTAGCATACCTACAGATGATAATATTATTCCCATAAATACAGTAGTAAATACTGTATGTTGGTCTGAAGTCGGAGATTCGTCTCCAGCTGTGCTGGTCAAACTCTCTGCTTCCGGACAGAAAAGATCTTCAGTCGACGGTATGTCGAATGGCAGAGTCTCATCTCTGTAAACAGCTACCCGACCCTGTTTTATACGATTTATACGAGGAATTTATGGCCGAGCCTACGGGCTCGGATATCCCCACATTAAATTCGTCCTTGTGCCACATCTGATCGCGTGGGGCGGTTGATAGTTATCCTGTATTTGGAGATTTGTCTCCAGCTATGCTGTTCAAACTCTCTGCCTCCGAGTAGAGAGGATCTTCAGTCGAGGAAGGACAGATTCTCGTCTCGGGAAACAGCTACCAGACCCCGTTTTAGACGGTCTCTACGGGAAATTTTTGGCTGAGCCTACGGCATGGATAGTCAACATTAAATTAGACCTTGTGCTACATCTGACCGCGTGAGGCTGTTGGTATATATCTTGCAGTTGGAGATTGGTCTCCAGCTGTGCTGGTCAAATTCTCTGCCTTCGGGCAGAGAGGATCCCCAGACCATGGTATGTCGAAGAGCAGACTCTCGTCTCGGAAAAGAGCTACCCGACACCCATTTATATGGGGTCTACGGGGAAATTTTGACCGAGCCTATGGGCACGGATACCTCACATTTAATTCGGATTTGTGCCACATCTGACCGCGTGGGACGCTTGATAGATATCCTGCATTTGGAGATTCATTGTGGAATTCACTTGACTTATTTCTAGCAGTTGACTACTTCTTCTACATGTCGCTGGCGAATCTTATATGTGTTGCTCTTGTCCTAAGTATTATAGTTCATTACCAACCTTCGTTTGATTGTTCTATTCAGTAACCTTCCTTAGGTTGCAACACTATCGTAATCACTTCCGGTAGAAATCGGCGCGATTTATTGTAGACGAGATGCAGGCATTGTTTTGTGACCCTAAATCGACGGGTGTTGATTTCAATCCTTTTAGAATGACTGAAAATAACACCCCCCCCCTTTGAATGTATAGACAAAACATACAGATGCATGCTGGGATTTCTTCCTACCCAATAAGATCGGTCACTTCTCGGCCTCCCCAGACTTAGTTCTGTTCTTTCTTGTCTTGAAGCCAGAATGCTTCGATCGCTTGACCGTATCCCCTTTTTTATGTTAACACCATTCTTAGTTTGTGAACTTTTTGTCTTATTATTGTTGCTTTGTCATGCATATATTGTTTGTTCAATATTATTTTTTCCCTGTTCTTTTCTTTCTTTTGTTATTGTCTGTTGCAATCTTTGTCAATTCCTTTTGGTGAGCATTTCTTCTAATTGCATTTAACCATGGCCAATTGCTCTGCAGCAAGAAACGTTTGCATGTCAGACAATTAAAAAAAATGAGAAGTTTAATTTCGTGAGAGTTAGTTTATATGCTTGTTTACATGTACGTATTTATCATATTCGAAATTTACTATCGTAATCAATTCCGGTAGAATTCAGAGGAATTTATTATAATCAAGACGCTGCTCGGACATTTTTCTAACCCTAAAATGGCGGAAAAGGTTTAACTTAACATACACGCCTGAAGGGTAAAAAATAAACGAGAAATGTAATTTTGTGAAAATTAATGCCTATACAAAAAGCCGAAAGAAGTTATATTTCCACTCCTTCAGATTAAAAACTAAAGAAAACCAAAGAGAAATCAAAGAAATGATACATTTTAAAATTTAACGTTATCCCATGTAAAATGAAGTCGTGCATTCTTTGTGAAATATCCTTATCATTCCCGCGTCTTTTCTCCTCAAGAAGTACGCAGACAGACATAGAAATGTCTTCGGCTTGTTCTTCCAGATGCATTTGCTGATAAAAAATAGTCCAGGAAATGACTTAATCTCATAAAGTTTAGCAAATATTAACCTCATGCAACCTAAAGTGATTCTCTGCTTAAGTTTATCTAGGATTGTAGGAAGAGGGAGATACAGACCATTACATTTCACTTTGTCCCATCGAAAAAATCACATGGTGTCAAATCAGGCGAATTTGGTGGCCATTTCAACAGCATTTTGTCATTATCACTGGCTAGCCCGATCCATCTTCTTGTTAGAATCTCATAAGTTCGCACTGAGGAATGTTACGCAAGACATGCTACAGCGTGTTTGGCAGTAGCTGGACTACCGACTTGACGTGTGTCAACAATTGTGAAGCTTTGTGCAATCGGTTATAAAATCTACATCTCCTTGAATATATGGTTCAAATTTTGACAAATAAATATGTTATTGTTCAGCATGAAGCCGATTTAATATCATTTGCTGGGCCATGAAGTTACTCAGATATTCACACTTTAAATGATGTCATTTTTTTTTTTTTTTTGCGGTAAGGTGCGGAAACCCACTATATTGGAATTAAGGTTGTCGGTACCAACCTTCGGGGTCGTTAGAAAGTTCTAAGTGTTTGGTGAAGAAAAAGAATGTCGTAAGGAATTTTTGCTTGGCACCAGAATGATTTTGGCGTTTGGTTTTCTGCAATATCTCTCGAACAACATTATGCTAATTAGATCTAATTTACAAAGAATAATATTAAAATAAATAAGAGTTATATACGAACGTATTATTTTATTGTCTTTTTCTGTACGAAATCACAGTGTAAATATTTTTGTCTTGTTGACATTATCAGACAGCTGATGTCTGCAGAAACAAATTTTCTAGATGGCGATATTTTATCTTATAAAAATCGGGATGCATATGTGTTGTGGTGAATTAGTTGTTTTAAAATTTTGTTGTCTGATCTTGTAAGTGACTTGTCCTGCACAGATAAGGTCGGATACTACCAAATTCTCGACTCTTTAAGTCGAGAATTTGGTAGTATCCGACCTTATCTGTGCAGGACAAGTCACTTACGAGCTATACCCGACAGCCAACGTCTACAGGGGTCAATGCTCTAAGCTTAGTGATATAACGTTAAGACGTTCGTTTGGTGACGTTTTATCTAATGGCATCGAAGTAAAACTTACATTCTTGTGTGTTTTATAGTAGTCAATTTCTTGTTTTGAATTTGTGTTCATGCTTAACACCAGTAAAGAAGTGTGTTTATACGGGCGCGGAGCCAATGGGCAGGTGGCTGATACACAAAATTCGGGAAACCTGGCTTTAGTTTTTCTGCCTCACTAATATAATTTGGCGACGATATAAGTTAATTTCAGTTGTGATTCCACGTCTACAAGTAGTAACACTGTTTTTTTTTTTTCGTCTGCTGCAAAGGTTATCTTGCCTGAGATCTTTGGCGTGCGGAGAGAAAAAAAAACGAAAAAAAAAATGTGATCATAATCTAAACCTTAAAAAAAAAAACTGCACGCCAAGTGAGCGTGTTTCCTCGCAAAACCACATTGCTGAAGACAGCAGAAGCTCTACGTGATAGTGTCGAAAACGCTGGTGCATTTTGACAAATACAAAGATCTCCCGACAGTTTGGTACAGGCGGGAACTGGGGCGTATAGACGTCTGTGCTGATGGGAGCGGGCTTGTTTTGCAAAGAAAAGACCTGCATGTTTACAGGGAGACAGAAAGTTGTTTTTTGTTTATTTAATATATTTATATTTTGTTTTATTTATTTATTTATTTATTTGAGCGAGATTTTAGTTTATTTTGGCGGGAAGTCTTCCGATCTACATTCTCAGGGAAGAAAGATGCATCACGCAAAATCTCAATAGTGCCTTCTATCGGTCTAAATAAAAACTAGCTGCGCTGGTTATTAACTAATACAAAAAACCATCTTTTCAGAAAGATAAATACATTCCTACACCTACAGATTAAATTTTCTATGAATATACTACACAAAAATATGTCATTTCGATATATACACATTTAGCGTATTTTACATACACTAAATGTTTATACATTTACACATCTAAGTTCACACATATCTATCTATCTATCAGCCTTCATCTCTCGCACTACGTCTACACATATCTATCTATCTCTCTATCTATCAGCCTTCATCTCTCACACTAAGTCTACACATCTATCTATCTATCTATCTATCTATCTATCTATCTATCTACATAAGTCTACACATTATATATCTGTATGTCTGTGTATCTATCTATCTATCTCTATATATAACTGTCTGCACATTATCTATCTATCTGTCTCTCTCTCCCTATCTATCTATCTATCTATTTCTGTCTGTTCATACCAATCGATCTATTTATCCATTTCAGTCTGTTCATATCTATCTATCTATCTATCTATCTATCTATCTATCTATCTGCCTGTCTAAGTCTACTGTTATCTATCTATCTATCTATCTATCTATCTATCTATCTATCACGTTCTCTGTGACAAAGCCGGATCTAAATCATACCGGACGGTCGTATCTCTTACAAAGGTGGATTATTTTATTAAATATTCTTTTTTTATTAAATTTTCTCGGGTGCGAAGTCCGATAGACTTCATTCAAACTGTTCAAAAACCAAGGCGTTTACTCAAAAACAAAACAAGTAACTCCTAAAAATAACCTTTGCATATATATATATAAAAGAGGAAGATCGGTTATGTGAAACCTAGATAGGTATTCCTGGCTCTTTAGGATTTCTTTTATTTATCATTGCTCTATTTACCGTATTGAGCAATCTATATTTTAGCTTTATTCGTCGCTTGGGGTTTTTCCTTTGGACTAAAAACCTAAGGCACTTGGCGATTGATTTCGCCCTGTTCGGATGTTTCGAGTTCTTTCTTTTTTTTTTCCATTTTTTTTCCTCGGGTACCAATTTGTTTTGATAGACTTGCAAGTTGCGCTATCCTAGGGTTTTTACCAACCGAGTATTCCTATTAGTATAATAATTATATTATATATATATATATATATATATATATATATATATATATATATATATATAGCTAAGACACTAAAGGCAACATCGAAAAACAGTCAACAAATATTCTTGTGACGATGTCCCGAGATCCTGGCTGTTGCACAATATGTGGACCTTTATGCAGGTCACTAGAGGGATGACAATGTCACATACGACATAAACATAAAAACTGAATGACGTTGTCGGATCAGCATGAGGCGAAGGCGTCGGCAGGGTCAATCATCATCATCATCATCATTAGTATCATCATCATTTTCTTTCAAATAATTTTTATTTTCCCAAGTACTTTCAATCTCATCTGAGACCATCTTCAAGAGGTTAAAATATATATGAATATTTATACGGTAGCTCCGTAAATTCAAAACATATTTTTCGCTGTTCGTTTACAGAGTTTCAAAATCAAAAGTTTTCTCTTGGTTAGGTAACTTTGTACCGTTTATTTAACCAAGCCTGCATGAATGAAAATATCCAGCCTATATTTTATATATATATATATATATACAAGTGATCATTTGGGCTATTTAGGATAATCATATAGCAATTCGTTGAGCCTAGAATAATCCTCAACAGGATGCAGAAAGCACTGGACGGCCGTTTCGTCCGAATTAGGACTCATCAACAGTCCGCGTCTGTTACCGAAAAATCGAACCCGCACCGTTTCGATAAAATGCAAACGTCATACCAACTGTACCATGGGCCTCGGTGACGAAGAAGACACAAACTAGACATGATATAGTGCCGCTACTCACTCAGTTCCGCAGCGATACTCATCCAAGTATTCAGATAACCTTAGAACAGTGCCCCAAAAGCCACGGCTGCTTATTGACTCTTAGCCGCTCCTCACGAGCATTAGCTGGGTCAAGCAAGGATATACAAGTGATTATTTGGGGGATATAGTGTAATCATATAGTAATTCGTCGAGCTTAGAATAATCCTCAACAGAATGCAGAAAGCACTGGGCAGCCGGTTTGCTCTATCTGCGACTCATCAGCAGTGTGTATCTACTACCGAGAATTGAACCCCGACCGCTTTGAAACAACGCAAACGTCATAGCAACTGTACCAGGTTCGATTCTCGTTAGTGGATGCACACTGCTGATGAGTCCTAGATAGAACGAAACTGCCGTCCATTGCTGCTTTCTGCATTCTGTTGAGTATTATTCTAGGTTCGATTCTAGGTATATATATATATATATATATATATATATATATATATATATATATATATATATATATATATATATATATCTTTTGAGCCAGAGATCTACCTTCTAATTTTCACTTGAATGGATCAGCCAGGTTGGACGGAAGACCCATTTAAGTGAAACTCAGGTAGCTAGTTTCTGGCTCACTCGGATTTTTATACTATGCTCTACTTAGTGTAATGAGCACTTTACGTTTTATTCTTATTTTAATCGATTTGATTTTTTCTTTTGGCTAGGTATCACGGCGTTGGGCGGTTTTTTCCACCTACTCGGATGTTTTTAGTTCTTTTCTTTATTTTTCTAATTTTTTTCCCCCGATACCAATTTGTTTAAATATATTTTTATTTACAAATTGTATTATCCGCTTATTTTTATACCAGTCGAGTCTAGGCATTAACATAAACATAGTATATATATAGGGTTTTGAAGACAGTAGACTGAAGAATCGTCACCAGCTTTGTCAAGCTCTGAAGCAGAGACGCCATCAAAATCCTGCTTTCACAAATTTCATCTGACAGTGTGGCTTTGTCGCTCGAAGAAAGGCTGGGATAGTATCGCACTTAAAAAAGCACAAATGAAATATGTATTTCCCTTATCTGATTTTCTCTACAATAGCCCCTGCTAGCAGGCATAAGTGTAAAATGAAAGGCATCATCCACTGCTGAACCTTATTTATCGTTCACGATAAGAGAGTCCACCATATATATATATATATATATATATATATATATATATATATAAAAACTCAAACACTAATATTCCATGGTTATAATTTAATACATTGGAATCGTAATCACGATCCAATCCATCAGACCTACAAATTCAAAAATCTTTATCCGCTTGAAAATATATATATATATATATATATATATATATATATATATATATATATATATATATGATCTATCTGTCGATATATATATATAATTATTTATTTTTTTTAAATTATAACATAAATATGTTATAAAATCACTACAAAAATAGCCATTTTATTTCAACACCTCCGGTGTCTTATCAATTCATTCCGTATACACCAATTGTATATATATGCATTTTTTGTTAAATCTGCTGAACAAGGAATGTTTTTTACCATTCATTTAATTTTCCGTGTGTCTTTATAATGTCCTTCTGCGAGGACTGTGAGTGCGAAAAAAAAATCTCCATAACGTTTATTTTCGTGTGCCCTTTCGTTTTTTGACAGGTTAGTTGTGAAGGATTTCTAGGATACAATACGTGATTTCTTTTCGCCGATTGGTCGGCTAACGTGGTGAAAATTCACTGGATGTGGAAAACAAAGAAGTTTTCTCATATTATTTTCTTATGTAATTGTGTTTTGTTTATTCCATACTTGATTTTAATTACGCAAGTATATTAATTTTTGAATGGGTCAATGAATATTTTGGCTTCTAATCCTCTTTTGCGCGCCAAAACAGTCTGGCCAAAATCTTAACTTATTTGTACGTCTATATCGCCATATTTCTTATAAAGTGTCTGCTTTCGCAAAGAAAAAAAATCATGTTAATTCCCTGCCCGATTTTATTTTGATAGAGGATATTTGAACTTATACTAAGTTAAAACTGAATCGATAATAACATACTGACAATTCCACAACTAACACTAACCTAGCTGATATATTCTAAAAATACAATATACAAGGTCTATCAAAATATTTTTACAAACTTTGGGAGCCGGTTTCCTCATATCAAAACAAGTACAAATCTCCATATAAACACATGTTCGCAAATCTATCATTTCTGAGTTTACGGTAGATGGCGAAGTGTTGCTTTGTAGACTAGGTTACATTTGTCATTCGTATACATTTGTGGCTAGTCTGTCTTCAGCTATTAACGCGTGTAGTAGTGAGTTAACTGAGAAGTATTCCGCTTAACAACGGCAGGATATTGTTATCGTGAGCAGACGGATATGATTTTTACATACGGCCGCGTGAATGGTAATGGACTCGAGGCTGCACGTCTGTATCAGATTTCGTTTCGAGACCGAAGGCCGCCGAGTCATCCAAACTTTACAGCTGTTTATCGTCGCCTTGCTGAGACAAGATTGGTGGCACCAGAAAATATGAATCGAAGAAGGCCGAGATCCGCTCGTACGCGTGACCTCGAAGAACACATTCTACAGGCAGGGACGATCTATGTATCAGTACACGTCAAGTGGCTGTAGCATGTTGTACATCTCATAGAACCGGATAGCTCCTCTATTCGTATCATTTGCCACGTGTTCAGGGTCTTTTCCTCCTGTAGGCGGCTGTCTGGTAGGTCCATTCGTTCATCCAGGACGTCTTACATGTGCTGTCTACAGGGACTGTATTTCAAACACACTTGACTGACCTTAGTTACAATTTCTGGGAGAGAGCGTGTAATCTAGCATGGTCAACAATCTGAACAAGGCCAGCACACTCAAGCTCTCGGTCACGATGACTCGTGACTTCGTGCTAGCACAGCTATCAACGATCCCACTGCTTTCGTCCACCCAGTTTCACGCACCATAAAAAACATACAACAAGGGCTGTATGGTTTTCAGGCACTTTCAAATTCTGCCAATGACGTCAGGAAGTCTCTTTCCTGACAAATTAAACGTGATGATGTTCGAATCAGGATTTCATGGCCAGAAAGCAAGCTATATATATATATATATATATATATATATATATTTGTGTGTGTGTGTGTGTGTGTGTGTGTGTGTTTTGAACAATAAAAAGTATTAAAAAATTAAAATCTTCAGACACACTGGGTTGTATATTAATATGCTTTCGTTTTTATCATTTCAGTTAGATACCTCGAGTACTTTCGGCCAACATGCCCATCATCAAGAGAAAAATTCTACTTTTTAGTAGCAGTGAACTACAGAAATTAACAACTTGATGAAGAAAATAACTTAATATTTTTTTATTTATTTTATATATCTATATATAAATTTATATATATATATATATATGTGTGTGTGTGTGTATTTAGGCAGCAATTTTTTATTGATGCATGTTTCATTAAATGATATAGACAAGTTTTGTCTATTTATTTTAAGTAAGTTCCTTTCATATTGTCTGATAAGCTTAATAGCATTATCATTAAAAGATGAAAGGAAATCACCATATTGATACATGTTTAAATCCAGTCTAAGCTTTCGGCTTACATAAGCCATTATCTAAGATGACAATTACAATTCAATATATCAAACAATACACAGACAAAACAATAATTATAGTCTGTTTTTGTTGCATGAAAAATTTCAAAGCAACAACAAACTCGTGGATACGAGACGCAGAAGCGAAAATCGCATCGCAGCTCGTGATGTCAAACATGACCACGCGAGAGTGAAAGCGAGAAGTATTAAGTATGGGAAGCTGTTGATGTAAACCAATGGCTTCTGTTATCAATTATAGGCATTTAAGAATATTTGTGAAGATTTCATAGTTTTTACTTGTGTTTTCAACGTGGATTTTCCGGAATTGTGTACGCGGGCAGACATGTTGTTTTAAATGCCTAAAAATATTAGAGTTATTATTCAAACAGCCTGAAATATACTAAAACAAATAGTAAATACTAATATATCTACAACAGATCCTATCAAAAAAATTAGGTTAATCATATAGTACACTAAATCTAGTATATCCAACTTAATTATTCGCAATCATTCTTCCTAGCCTGCCCGTTTGTGATTTGAAAAAACAAAAAAACAACATAGTTTACAAATTCAAGTACCCTTTGGGAGATTGTATCTCCAATGGATTAAATAATATTTATGTTGGTCACACCACAGACTCGCTTTCACGACGCTGGTAATGTTTTTTTTTTTTCAAAAACGTATTACTGGTAATATTTATTTTGCAAAAACGTATTGCTGGTAATATTTTTTTTTCAAAAACGTATTACTGGTAATATTCTTTTTTCAAAAACGTATTGCTGGTAATATTTTTTTTTCAAAAACGTATTGCTGGTAATATTTTTTTTTCAAAAACGTATTGCTGGTAATATTTTTTTTTCAAAGATGTATTGCTGGTAATATTTTTTTTTTCTTCAAAAATTTATTGCTGGTAATAATTTTTACAAACTATTTCTGCTATTAAGATCTGTTTTTGCCATTTCATAGTGTTTCTACCCCAGCTTCGGGGTTAAGTATTTGCTCATAGCTAGGACCGTAACATTTTCTACCACCCTGGATCAGGATCGACCTGGGAACACCATAATTAAGTGGTCGTTCGACGCTCCTCAAAACCTACTGATCAGAGGCCTGACATTGTATTGGTTCAATATTAGTTTTTAAAAACTAATTACTATACAAATATTGAATACCATCCCGCTGCACAGTCTTTTATGACGCTGAAGAATAAGCCCTGTTTTGCTTATTCAATGTTATGCATAACCTCAAATGTAGATACGCACATTTTTTGCAAACAAAAAAAAAAAAAAAAACGAAAATAGCTGACGACTACGTGGTGTGCTCCGAGCGACGGATGTCTGTTATAACAAACTGGCGTGTTTTTACAATTGTTCGTAGGGGGAAATAACAGACCAAATTCAAAAGATGTGGAATGGTAACGGACGGGAGGCTGATGAGAAGAAAGAACTAAAGACAGCAGGTGGGGAAGATAAGGTGAAGAATGAGCGACAAGCAGGTAAAAATTTTCCCACCGATACTGAATTACAAGCGAAACACTAAATCGGGTTACTTGTGGAATGTGCTGAAGAGTTGGCGAGCTTTTTTTTCTTTTTCTTTCGTATTTATCTTCCTTTCTTCTATTTTACTGTACCATTTTACTTCTGTTTTTAAATTTTCTGACACTTTCAGCCTTTCATATATATATATATATATATATATATATATATATATATATATATATATGAGTGTGTGTGTGTATGTGTGTATTATGCGTGCGAGCGAGTGTTGGATCAAGTGTTTTGTTAGCAATCCCAGCATATAGAGTTCAAATAGGAATAAAATTTTGAGTAATGCTTTGTCACTCACACTTGACAATTAGTAGTAACTGTCTCTGACTTCAATGAGTGACTGCACGTAATTTTCCCACAACATCGCAGACAATATCTATCTATCTATCTATCTATCTATCTATATATATATATATATATATATATATATATATATATTGGACGTAATTTTCCTACAACATAGCAGAAAATATTTTTTATCTATCTATCTATCTATCTATCTATATATATATATATATATATATATATATATATATATATATATATATATATATATATATTCACTTGTTTGGATATGAGTTTGTGACCCTGGGATACCAATTCAGTTTGTAGCCCAGGGTAACAAACTCATATCCAAACATCTGAACGCAGATATTGAGCACTTTCCAGTAAGTAATGCGCACTAAAATTATATATATATATATATATATATATATATATACCAGTCTGTTGTTATCTATCTATCTATCTCAGTATGCATGTATGTATGTTTATATCTATATATCTCAGGCTGTTCATATAAATTTCATGCGCATTTACGAAAAAATCTACAACTATTAATTACTTTAATTTTTTTGTCTTAGCAATTCACCACTGAAAATGATCTTTGATGAGCTTGAAATGACTTGGAAAATAAAAGAAATAACCAAAACTACGGAGTCTTTCATAACGACTTTAAGTAACAGCATTAAGAAATAGATCCATGAATTTGAGAGGATTACAATAAAAATAAATAGACATAAGATGTCTAGATTATTCAACCAAAGATATAGTATATATATATATATATATATATATATATATATATATATATATATATATATATGTGTGTGTGTGTGTGTGTGTGTGTGTGTGTGTGTGTGTGTGTGTGTGTGTGTAGATTTTTCGTTGAACAAGATTGAGAGGGTGCTTTTGCATAATTTCTTATTTTTCTTCTATGTGAAAATGTGTTTTTTTTTCTGGTCTTAACGTATGTAAATCTGCCCCCCGCAAAAAAAAATTCTTTAAAAGTGATGGAAAAAACAAACAAAACCAACTCTTAATAAAACTGCAAACAACCGGAATCTATCGGCCGCATTTAGAAATTAAGCATCTGTGTAATTACACCATGATTTAAACCGTCTACAATAACACACACACACAGACACACACACACACACATCATTTATTTTATTAGTTTATTCAAAACACTTGAAAATAAACAAGAGTTTAAGCGAAAGCCCTCAGAATCAATAAAACTTTAGAAAATTTTTACACGTAATATTTCCAGACAAGAAAATCATAATAAAAAAAAACTTGTCAGTCTTGTTCAACAAAGCATGTATTAAAGATGGGTTGCTACCCAAACACACAATTATATATATATATATATATATATATATATATATATTGTCATCCACAGATAGATTGTTTCGCTTTCGCTGTATCACAGCTCATCAGTTTGGCTAGACGCCCGGTTCCTTCTGGCTAGGATCGAAACCGGACTAAATTGGCATCAGTCGGGATTCTACCACTAAGCCGTTGACACACGGCAGGTCATGAAGGTGAATTTAAGCGTATTTATTTTGAGATAAACACACAGTGAATGAGAGAACTCGATTCGATTTACTGAAGATTCTTGCATTATTAGCCGTAATAGTCACTGTTGGTAATAAATCCTTTGGTATATAATCCAAGTGGATCCTAATAATATCAAATATTGAAACAGATCCACAAAAAGAGCTCAATGTATTTATTATAACAGAACATATAAATTACACAACAAAATCAAAAATTACCTCATATGAGGATAGATTTATTTCAACCAACAGTGGGATATATATATATATATATATATATATATATATATATAATTATTTATTTAAAAATATGATTCCAACGCTACATAAAAGTTCTCATGTTTCAAAACAAGAGCCGAAAACTCCAATATAATTATTTAAATTAAATTGAATTAAAGTACTAAGCTCTGTTCCATATTCAAGCGAAATTTTTTTTGGAATAACTAATTCATGAAATTTACGCGTTTTATAAGCATATTCATTATTAAAATTAAAATTACTATGGTAACGGCTAGAGCAATTATATAAAGAAAATGAGTGTAAGGGTTAATAATTTGTATCAATATATCAGTTACATTCAAAGACGTCAAGATAGATAGATAGATAGATGTAAAATAAGTACAATTGAAACTTTCGGAATATTTAATTTAAAAAGACGGCTCAATACAGAGTAGAGCAATAATCTTTATTTTTAACATTTTACGTTGATTCGCTTCGAAACACGACTTCAATTGTGTCGCGTTTTTTTGACGTTTTTGCGGTAATATCATAAAATAAATTATACATTCATATATATATATATATATATATATATATATATATATATATATATATATATATATATATATATACATACACATATATATATACACACATATATATATACACACATATATATATATACTGGAGGCACTTTACATCAGGTCCCTTAAGCTTTCTTTTGTAAACAACGTGTGTGTTTGTTGGGGCTCGCTGTCATTTGTCACTAGTTCCTTTTGCTATTTTATTTTTTATTTATTTTTTTCTTTCTCCCACAACTTCCTTTTATTGTACATTTTGTCTTTGTTAATTTTAAATCCCCCCATTGAAGCCTGAAGAGCGGGAGCGAAACCGGTTGCTTCGCCCGTTTTTAATATGTCTAGTAATATTAAGTTTTATACTTTTATTTCGATCATTAAATTTGGTACCTACAAAAATATCTTTTTATATATATATTTCTAATGTCATTGTAAACATCAAAATATCTTATTTTTTTTACCTATGGCATGGTTATCAATCAGTCTTTATTAAATTATGTTTGGCACAAGATCATTTCCGATATGAACACAGGGAGGAATAAACTTTCGATTGCCTTAAAAGATCATATTATGATTGCCCCTGTTTTTTTTTCCTTTGCCTATAAGTTTCTCGGTCATTCTAAGCGTTTTTTTTATTATTTATTCATCTCTTTCTGCCTTATTTTCTACCACGCCATCTTTCTTTTTTCTTTTCTTCTTTTTTTCTTTCTTTCTACCTTCCCATATTTGTTTCTTTTCACTTTCTTTTTCGGACTTTCCTTCTTTTCGTTTTCTTTCTTCATTTTCTTTATTTTTCTTTCTTTTTTTTTTGTTTCTTCCGTTCTTTCTTTTTCTTTCTTTATTTAATTTTCTTGATTTTTCCTTCTTACTTTCTTTCATCTGTTTTTTATTTCACTCTTTCATATTCTTTCTTTCAATTTCTTTCTTTATTTAATTTATTTCTTTATCTCTTACTTTTACCCTTTTTCTTTCCATTCTTTCATTTTGATTCTTTTTCTCATTCTTTTTTCCTTTTTTCTTTCTTTCTTTCTTTCTTTTTTTCTGCCTTCCCATATTTGTTTCTTCTAACTTTTTTTCATTTTTATTCTTTCCACCACGCCGTCTTTCTTTCATTCTTTTCACTTTTGTCTTTTTCCTTTTCTTTCTTTCTAAATTCCCGACTTTCCTTCTTTTCATTTTCTTTCTTTTTCTTTCTTTCTTTGTTTCTTCCTTTCTTTCTTTTTCTTTCTTTATTTAATTTTCTTTCTTTTTCATTCTTACTTTCTTTCATCTATTTTTATTTATTGATTTGATTTTCTTTCATTTTTTTCTTATTTTTAGTTTCTTTTTATTTTCTTTCTTTCTCATTTTCACGTTCTTTCTTTCATTTTCTTTTTTCTTTCTTTCACTTTCTTTCGTTCTTTTTCTTTCTTTATCTCTTTCTTTTTCCCTTTTTTTTCTTTCTTACATTTTCTTTCTTTTTCTCTTTCGTTTTTGCTTTTTCTTTCTTTCATTTTCTTTCTTTTGTTTTCTTTTGCTTTCTTTCTTTCTTTCTTTATTTCTTTCTTCATTTTTTTACTTTCATTTTCTGTCTTTCTTTGGCAAACACCCTGAATTATTTTTATGGCTTTTACACTAACCTTTGTTATCTGGTACAAAAGAAAGTTCCTACTTCAGCAATCATCAACATCATCATCAACATCAAAACTATCATCATCATCATCATCATCATCAACAACAACATTTCCCGCCAGGCCGACTGATATTTGCAGTTCTCCATGCGTCGTTTTTTTTTCTTTCTTTTTTTTCCTGCTATTCTCAATCGACTTTATGCTCTAACACCATCGCACTTATCTCTCTCTAAATCTGGACGAACATTAAGCTATCAGTCTTTTTCATCATCTACATAGCCACAGAGCTCACCGAAAAAAATATCTCTATATTCTTTATTTTTCTATTTATTAATGTATTAAGCAATTTACGACTGTTCATGGCTCTTTCTTTTTTTTGTTTCTCTCTTTTTATGCCAGTTATTCCATCAAGCAAGCTAGATATCCTATACTCTTGATATATATATATATATATATATATATATATATATATATATATTATTATGTGTGTGTGTGTGTGTGTGTGTGTGTGTGTGTGTGTGTAAGCAAATATATGGATATAGATCCGACAGTATGAAGAAAAATATACGGAAAAAACAAACGAAAATCCTAATATGCAATTATGCTGTTTTAATGTTAATATAATGTCCACGTCGGACGTTTCGATCTAGTAGACCATCTTCAGGACATATTCATAAAACATAATTAACATTAGAAGACGGAACGCTGATCTTGAAAAATTTCAGTTGTCTGTTTTGATTAGACTTACTCTTATGTCCATCGTCTTTTCATGTTGAATTAAATATAGTCTAATGTTAATTATATTTTATGAATATGTCCTGAAGATGGTCTAGTAGACCGAAACGTCCGACGTTGACATTATAATAACATTAAAACAGTATAATTGCATATTAGATTTTTTTGTTTTTTTTTTTCGTATATTTTTCTTCATATATATATATATATATATATATATATATATATATATATACCTATTCTGTTATCTATGTATTTATCATTCTATTTTATTCTATTCCGAGTTCAGTAAATATACAATAATGAAAAGCGGTGTAAGACAAAAGATGTATCTTTGCATCGGAACTTTCTAACCTACACTGGGTGTAACAGTAAATTTGTCCAATTGTTTGATTAAGCTTTTGAACGTTGTATCTTAGAAATGATGAAAGATATCTTGCTGGAATTCTCCGAGGGTTTCATAACAATAGTGGATTCTATATTGAGCAATAAGAATATATAACCGCAACAGAAAAATCGTGATAAAGTGGATCATAAACGAAAATGACATGCTCATAGCTAAGGATAGGAAGCTCATCAAGGTTTGAAATAAAGTTCATATATATATATATATATATATATATATATATATATATATATATATATAATTCCAGGATCATTTTCAACTTATTGAAGTTGGTTGGAAGCTCATGAAGGATTGAAATAAAGTTCAAACATATATACATTCATATATATATATATATATATATATATGAAGTTCTAAAATGATCCTGGAATTATATATATATATAATTCCAGGATCATTTTAGAACTTATTCAAGATGAATTCAGCCCACTTTAACCTACTAACTTCCTGGAGTAAGAAGGTGTTTTACACGTTTCACGAACGATTTCATTTTCAAGTCTTTTTTTCACTGCTCTTGGACTATCATATCTGAAACTCCACTTTCACATGCCAAATGTCTTATGAATTGAGTTGGATCTTTTCTAATTGATCTCTTTAACTCTATGATCCCTCTTCTTGATCCTGACAAAGTTCACCTCTCTTCTGTTTCCTGTTTTTAAACTTATTCACCTTTCTGTTGATTGTTATTCAATGGTCTTTGAAAATGGAAGTCACAGTATGTATATTTTTACGATTACTGAAGACCTCAGTGATTTTCCCTCTCACCATTACTCAGTTGGGAAGACATTGTGTCTGACACTAAACGATTTTAACCTGTTCTGAATTACTCAAATAGTTTCTTTCGTGATTCTTACCACAAATGGTACCAAGATGGCTGAACGTCTTAACTGAAAACCTGGAAAAAAGAAACTCAAATAGTTTAGTGTTTTTTTTTTTTTTTCTTAGATATTAAACATTTTCTGGGATGGATAATTATGCTGTAACACGATTTGGACAATTTTGCCTTTTCACCCGGTATAGGGAGGCCATTCTGAGAATATTAGGAGTCCTTCCGGGATTCATGATTGGTGGCCAAAATTTTAATAATACGACATCTGCAAAAGACAATGCATTGACATTAGACAGGAGAAAGGAAACTACAGCAACTCCTACAGAAGATAATGAGAGAAAGCGAAAAAAAAAAGAGCTAAACCTCTGAGATAAAAAGACAATGCATGTTTGGAATCAGAATGAACAGCTCAACAGGCAAATTACAAATTAGAAATACTAAAATGCTTATTCTTTTTTTCTCTCTCTCTCTGCCTTTTAACTTCTCTATGAGGCTCTGTAGTTTTCTTTCCGCTATGCCAATGAAGACGCTAGAGTCCAAACTAGCCTAATATCTAATCTCTAACTTACGGTCGGAGAAATGGATTCAATCTTTTCCCAATTGCATCAGTACGAAAGAGATCACATCACACTTGACTGAAATTTGTGCACGCGTTTCTGATTCTGCAAAGTCATACAAATATATTTCTTAAGCTTTTTTTCTTTAGTTCACTTAGTATCAAGTCAAGATAGAGTCGATTTCACTGGGGTATCTGCTATGTACTAAAATAGTTTCGCAAGCATTCTTTTTTTTTACGGTCGGCGCGTGTAATTATTCGGGGAAAGAAGAGAAATTTGATGTTGCCAAACCAAAACCAGTGCTTTAGGACTACACAAATAACTATGGATAACAAGCTTCTCCCATCAGTTCTCAAGTAGGCATCTACGCAGACAACACTACTCTTTACTCCTGCCTCAATACCAAATCCAGTATTGGTAACAATGGGTTGGTCTCGTAAAGGACCTCCAATCTGTGGTTGACTGCGACAGGAAATGTCTTGCAAACATTAATGCATCCAAAACGAAACTGCTCTCATTTACCCGCCATAGAGAACCCTACTATCAAAATGGATGATGCCCAACTGCACGAGAGCGCCTCTCTACGCCTTCTTGGTATCAAGTTTTCCACTGACCTGATGTGGAACAACTACACTGAATCAATAGCTTCATCTGCCGTTGGTTCTCTGTGTCGCGCCAGAAGGTTTTTTCTCGTCCGAGTACATTCATCAAATCTACAAATCAACCATTCGTCCTGGTATTGAATACTGTAAACGTATATATTCATCTCGAGGTCCGCAACAAAATCGAGAGATGATTATGCAATGTGATAGGTCTTGATCTGGCATCTCGTCTACAGTCACATTCACACAGACGTACTATGTCTTCCCTCTGTCTTTTCCAAAACTATTTTCATGGCAACTGCTCTAACTGCAGGAATTTAAACATGCTACTAGGTTGGCATCTAGGTCACACCCTTTCACTGTCGAAGCAGTTAAATGTAACCGCCTCTTCTACTCTAACAGCTTCTTCTCTCGCACTTCCCGACAGTGGAACTCCCTTCCTCTTACTTGCTTCCCTGATAGCTATAATCTTCAAATGATGCCTTGATCCCGATCCCCGTCCTTCTCTATATCCTTTCATCAAACGCCACTCTTTACATTATTTACATTATTCGGACTATTGTCCTCATCTTTGTCGCCATATTTATTACAACGTTTCGGTCGTTGTACGCTCCAGCCTGCCTTCTTCAGGTGGTTGGAATGTCAAACTGAACCCTTTATTTCGCTCACTGGTGTAGACTGTTCTAGTTCTAGTTCAACGTGCCATGTTTAATGGATGTCAGCTATCAGTTATCTCCAGTTAATTTCCCCTCTGAAAGTTCTCCACTGCCTTAACCGGGTATTGAACTCACACTCTTGGATCTAACCAACGACTTTATCCACTGTGTCATGTGTCCTTGAGGACATCTGTGTATGAATTTTTGGGTTTTATAAACCTAATGTCTGCAGCAACCATTTTTACCAGTGCTCATATTGCAATTTTCTGCTGTTATCATTTTATGTTTTTATGAGAGCTCATATTGCAACTTTGTTGTTATCATTGCTTTTCTCTGGCACACCTTATTACTGGTTCCTATATTGTATTTATTTCTATGCTTCGTCGGCTCAGGAGATTTTTCTGGCCTAGCATATGTGCTGATTCCTTAAGTTTACGAATTTTCCAATGGTGTTCCTTGCCTATGATCTCAACCTGATCCCACAGAGGGCAAGGATCTCCCTTCTCTCTCCATATGTGGTCAGCCACGCCTGATTTTTCCACTTTCCCACGTATTACAGCTTTCTGGTGTTCTTGAAGCCTTACCTTAAGAGGGCGGCCTGTTTCCCCTTTATATATCTTTCCACAGCTGCACGGGATAACGTTCACACAGTCTTTAGTCATGTTCTCCTCTATGGGGGGGGTCTTACGCGGGAGAGATACCTGCGAAGTTTTATCAAGCTTTTGAAGGTTTTCCTGATATTATATGGACCGCAGATCCTTTGTATTTTCTCTGATAACCCCATTCACATAAAGCAGGCAGACTGTTTTCTAAGTGTTGTTGTTCTCCTCCTCTTGTACCCCCCTATCCCGGCCTTCTTCAGGTGATTCTAATTTCGAACCGAAACCTTTTATTTCGTCCACCGTAAATTGTACATTGTTCTAGTTCCACGTGCCATGACTCTTCCGGTTATCTCTCTTATTTCCATTTAACTGAACTCTCTAAGTTTTTGGTTCACCACGACTGGGATTCGAATTCCGCTCTTTCCGTATCAATCAAGCTTCGTGCTGTCCAATGTGGTAAGAACCTGAGCGTTCCTACCGTTAAAACTAGGTTCGAATCTCCCCATTGTTGATACGCCATGGCAGTGACTTCCTGATAAACGAACTCAACGTCGGAAAGCGCCTGACAAATAAAACCTGTTAAGGGTAACATTAGCCGTTTCCTTATAAGGAAACATTCGGCATACCTTGAACGAACAGCTTGTACTACTGTCTAATGAAATTTATAAAAAAAAGTTTCTCTTCAAACTGTTTTTCAGAAAAATATATTTCTCGTGTCCCTTTGTTGTTTTATTATCGATGGGTGTTCCTTTCCTAATATTATTTTGCGTTATTTTTTTAATTTAGACATCTTGAGCGTCCTGAATAAGACGATAAACTACATCCACGCCCTGGGTAAGACGATAAACTATATCCACGTCCTGGGTAAGACGATAAATTACATCCACGTCCCGAGTAAGACGATAAACTACATCCGCGTCCTGCGTAAGACGATAAACTATATCCACGTCCTGGGTAAAACGATAAATTACATCCATGTCCTGGGTAAGACGATAAACTACATCCGCGTCCTGGGTAAGACGATAAACTACATCCACGTCCCGAGTAAGACGATAAACTACATCCTCGTCCTGGGTAAGACGATAAACTACATCCGCGTCCTGCGTAAGACGATAAACTACATCCACGTCCCAAGTAAGACGATAAACTACATATGCGTCCCGGGTAAGACGATAAACTATATCCACGTCCTGGGTAAGACGATAAATTACAGCCACGTCCTGAGTAAGACGTTGAAATACAACCGACAGCAAGGTCTCTGTTCAGGAGGTTTTGAGAAGCGTGGAACCTCCTCTTAATTGCTGGTCTTCCCATGTTCACACCTGACTCGGAGCTGTAGCACCTGTTAGGGTCCAAACTATGGGCAAATAGTTAACACCGAAACTGGGTTCAAAACACTACGAAAGTGTAAAACTAGGTTTTAATACCAGCAATAAATCTTTGAAAAATCACTACTCGCAATACGCTATTACCAACAATATATTTTTGAAGAAAAAAAATATTACCGACAATAAAAATTTTGTCGGCATTAAATAACCCATTGAGTTGTTGATATGCCGTAGAACAAAACAAACGAAACCAAATCGACATCTCGATTATATCATTATTTTCTCTTCAAGTTACAAGTGCTATTTATTTTAGTTGTTGCCGCTGTTGAAAGTCCTCAAGTGATGTCGTTTCTGTTATTTTGTACACTTGTTTGTGATTCTGTAGCGCCAGTCCCCAAATTTCAAATAAGTGTTGTCTCCATCAAAACCCATAGACTAAGAGGCTGGAAGCCATTTTTAAACATTGATTTTAGAAGGCAGTTGTATACAGGTTGTAGTTTAGATTGTTCTGAACGGGTTGGCCGCTAAGTGCGACAGCCATATAAAAGTCTCGATCGTACGAGGCTAGTTAAGAACATGAATTTAGGTTAATTTGGGGGGTTTATAGCAATTTCCGGTGTTGGGTTTGGTTTGGTTTGGTTTATTTTGTTTTACGGCATATCAACCTCAATGGCTTATTTAATGCCGACATTTTTAGGATGGATTCGTATGAATAGAATATGTATTCTTTGGTTTAGATTTGTTTGGTTTATTTTGTTTTACGGCATATCAACCTCAATGGCTTATTTAATGCCGACAGCATTTTTAGGATAGATTCGTATGAATAGAATATGTATTCTTTGGTTTAGATTGGTTTGGTTCATTTTGTTTTACGTCATTTCAACCTCTATGGATTATTTAATGCCGACAGCATTTTTAGGATGGATTCGTATGAATAGAATATGTATTCTTTGGTTTAGATTGGTTTGGTTTATTTTGTTTTACGGCATATCAACCTCAATGGCTTATTTAATGCCGACAATTTTTTTTCTTGATAATATTTTGTTTTGTCAAAAATCTATTTCTGGTAATATTTTTCCTTCAAAAATCTATTCCTGGTATTTTTTTTAAAGTATTGCTAGTAATAATGTTTTTTTTTTTTTTTCAAAAAGTATTGCTGGTAATATTTTTTCCCTAAAAAAATGTATAACTAGTAATATTGTTTTCAATAATATATTGCTGGTAATATTTTTTTTCAAAAATGTATTGCTGGTAATAGTTTTTTTTCTTCAAAAATGCATTGCTGGTAATAATCTTTTACAAAGTATTTCTGGTATTAAAACCTATTGTTACAGTTTCCTAGTGTTTTTACCCCAGTTTCGGAGTTAAGTATTTGTCCATAGCTGGGGCCCTACCAACCCGTGTCATGGAACACTATCAATTAATATGTGCTTACACGCTCCTGAAAACCTCCTGATCAGAGACCTTGCTGTTGGACGTAGTTTATCGTCTTACCTCGGACGGTCCCCTGAAACTTTCGTTGCAATTTCCGGTGTTGGATGAAACTACCTCTGGCGCAGATAATCTTATGTTCAGTATCTTTATCTCCGAAGAGAAGTGAGTTAATTTAGATAGATGGAACCGGCATCAATACCTCTGCCTGCACGAAGTCACAAGTCATCGTGACAAACCGTTTAACCGTACTGGTCTCTTTTAAAATACTGACCACGCCATTGATATTGTGCTGAGCAGGTACCTTGTGTTTGGTACGGTTCGGCGTCGCTGATTCGACGTCAAAAAATAATTGGATTATTCGGCGCAGCCGCTTAGGCGCCAGACTATTTCAACGTCACTTGTCTTTGACCGGAGGCAACACCCTGCTCTGCAAAAAAGGATAAAAGCATTGAAAACAGCCAACTTTCAATATGACTTTTTATTTATTTAGGGAATTAAGAATCCTACTAAAACATTAATAGGAATAATGTAAATTAAAAACTTAAATTATACTATTGTATTTTAAAAAAATAAAAATAAAAAAACTAACTAAAGCTATTTAATCTTAGAAATGACTTCTTCATTTCGTAATTATGAGCAACACCCTTCAGGAATTCAATAGGATCTAATGATTCAATGTATCACGTCCTTTCTGAACTTTCCGTAAGGCATCAATAAAATAAATATAAAAATACCTCCAACTACTTTTTTCTAAAATTGGACTATTTGAGCATATAAGGCCGAAATACTAATTTGTGTACTAAAAGAGAGAGAGAGAGAGAGAGAGAACAAATTTTACTATAACGACGAAGTAGCAATCTGATGCCGAAAAATCCCTTTGCCAAAAAATTCCTATATCGAATCAGCGACGCCAAATGGGCCACGTCGGAACGTCCCAATCCAAGCTATCTACAGTAGCAAAGAGTTAAACTTCGGATCAAGTAGCCAGGCATTATATATTTTTTGAGCATAATCTGATATGTATTTTGCTGATTAGCGAAAAGATAAGCGAACACTGGATAAAAATAAAAATCCGTACGTAGACTTATTTATTTTATAACTATTTTTACCAAGAGCCAAACAGCATTAGTGAACGCTTGGCTAAGAAAAAGTCGGAATTTTCAAAGAGTAACGGAACAATTTAAGAACTCAGAAATATTTTCCTGTTTGCGAAAAAAGAAGAGAAAAGGGCGGGGTGAAAATGAAAGCCATTATTAATTATCGAGAGAAAACAGATAGACAAAGATGAGGTTGTGGAGCTTGGGTATGTGCCTAAGGAAATGTTTAGATGCGTATATTTACAACACAACAAATACTGCTTTGTCTATTGATGGGTATGTAGGCACACAATCTACCTCGATGAGTATTATCCAATTGATGATTTTACAAGCACGTTAATGGCAAACATCTTGTTAGAAAATAAGCAAGATTAAATCTGTATATCTATTAGGTGTGCGCGAAAGTTTACATCACACGATTTTAATAAGAGGTTTGACATTTTTAATGCCATGTTCATAAGGGACGTGGACGACCATGGCTCTCCAAATCTTCCCTTTCTGTTGTATGTTTACAAAAGAGCAATGGAGCGTTTTTCTATTGATGGCTGCGTAGACCAACAGGGATATGTACATGCATATAATCGAATCGATGATTTTACAAGCATACTAATGGGAAATAAGCAGTTAGATAACTGTCAGATATGTGTAAGAAATGCAATTACGCTCTTTCTTAATTAACAGCTATTTTTTATTCCACAATAATAAGGGATTTAGATGATCGCGACTCTCCATCACTTCCTTTACCATATATATCACTGGGACCTCTTGGGTAAGGAAGTAATCTGCTTTTCCACGGTAATTTTTTATTTAGATTTTACCTTCTCATAGACTGGCTGCCATTCAAGGATAGAGACGCTTGTCTACATTACTATTTAAACTATGACTGAAAACATAGATAAAAAAAAAATTGATTTGAAATTCAATCGATCGATAATGCATGCCAGACGAAATAAACAAGGCAAAGGAAAACAACTGCTCTATATTGCCTAAGAAGGCATGGCTATTTGCAGATGATAACGAAAAGGAATCTGTGACTTATGCAATAGGAAACCACTACACTATATTTCGCTAGAAGTCGTGGCAATTCATAGATAATAAAGAAAAGGAATCTGTGGAGAAGGCAACGGGAAACCACTCCATTATCTTTCCCAAGAAGTCATAGCAATTCACAGAGAATAAAGAAAAGGAATCTGTGGAGAAGGCAACAGGAAACCACTCCACTATCTTTCCAAACAAGTCAAGACAATTCACAGATGACAAAGAAAAGGAATCTGTGGAGAAGACAACGGGAAACCCCTCCACTATCTTTCCAAACAAGTCAAGACAATTCACAGATGACAAAGAAAAGGAATCTGTGGAGAAGACAACGGGAAACCCCTCCACTATCTTTCCAAAGAAGTCAAGACAATTCACAGATGACAAAGAAAAGGAATCTGTGGAGAAGGCAACGGGAAACCACTCCACTATCTTTCCCAAGAAGTCATGGCAATTCACAGATAATAAAGAAAAGGAATCTGTGGAGAAGACAACGGGAAACCACTCCACTATCTTTCCCAAGAGTTCATGGCGATTCACAGATAATAAAGAAAATGAATCAATGACTGCCTACATTTTAAAGTAACATGACATTGCAACAGAAGAATACACCGCAAACATTTAGTATCTCAAAGAGAATTCTATTCAGGCCGCAACATTCTCGTATTATGAAAGTCACAATTTTTTTTCAAGACAATTCCTTATTTACTAAAGAGCCAACAATGAAAGTATGCAGCGCTAATATCTACAATTACCGTTAATTGCGTTGTTTGTTCTCTCCCTTGGTCTTTACCTGCTTTCCATTATCTTTCCACGTCTGAATACCTGATATAATGAGAATGCTTCTTCTTAGAACATCTATCCATTTCTTCCTGGCTTCCTCTCGAAACGTTTTCTTATTCTCTCTGTCTTTTCTTATTCTCTATATAATAAGCACCTCCTCATTCCTCACTTCCTCTTCCTCTGTCTATTATGTCAATTGCAACTGGTATTTCTCATCATTTACGCCATATTTTCAAAGCATTTTTGGTATTTTCTGGTCAGTTATTTATAATTGTTTATTATTATTATTATTATTATTATTATTATTATTATTATTATTGTTGTTGTTGTTGTTGTTGTTGTTGCTATTTCTCTTGATTTATGTTTGTACATCCATTTCCTTTCGGGTCCCAACCAGAGACGTAAGGTAAGAAAGAGTTTCATGCCATTTTCCACCGAGCATTTTGTGCAAAAAATCTTTCCCAAATGCATTAGCGCGAACGGGATCATATAACACTTGAGTGAATTTTGTACAGGCGTTTTTGATTCTCCAAAGATTATTGTGAGAAAATATCAATATAAACAAAACCAGTCTTATACATATTCAAAGTTCTTATGGGTTTACGATCATTATTATTATTATTATTATTATTATTATTTTCTTTGATTTCTGGCGTTTACACATTTCTTTCCGGGTTCCGCGCAGGGACCTAAGGTTAGAAATGGCATCATGACTCTTTCCACTGACAAAAAAAAAATATATTACATAGATAAAGTAACTTCATATATATTTCTGTTCTGACAAGTACAGCCCACACTTTACTTCGTAAAGTGTGGGCTGTACTTGTCAGAAAAATATTTTGTATCTCCTTGACGCATAGACTTCCAGGAATCCCTTCAATTAGTCTATTGCAATCTTTTTCAACCAGTCCTAGGGCTCCAACTACAACAGGGATTGTTGATGTTCCCATATGCCACATTTTCGAGATTTCTATTTCAAGATTTATTATTATTATTATTATTATTATTATTTCCTTTGATTTCTGTTGTATACTAACGTCAGAAATGACATCATGACATTTTTCATTGAGCAGTTTTGAGAAAAAATACACACAGTTTACATAGCTAAAGCCCTTCGTAAGGTGTGGGCTCTACTCGTGAGAAAAAATTTTTGTATTTCTTTAAGGCATGGGCTTCCAGAAATCCCTTCAATATGTTTATTGGAATCTTTTGCAATCAATCCGTGGGCTCCAAATACAAATGGAATTGTTGATGTTCTCATGTGCTACAGTTTTGAAATTTCGATGTCAAGTTCCTTGTATTTTGATAGTTTTTGAAGAAGCATGAGAATCTGCAGATACTGCCATGTCAATAATAAAGCACATTCGGGGTTTTGTGGTCTTTGATCGCGATGTCAGGGTGATTAACTTTGATTGTTCTGTCTCTGTGTATTGTAAAGTTCCTTAAAATTGCTACAGGTCCTATTATCTCTGTAACCGGGTCTGGGTGATGTTCATGACTACTTCCTTTAGTTTCTTTCCGTAAAAGTTACAGAATTTCCAGTGCACATATTGGCCACTCTATCATACCGAGTTTTATATTCAGTAGGGGGTTAACACATTATTATTATTATTGTTGTTGTAGTTGTTGTTGTTGTTGCTGCTGCTGCTGTTGTTGCTGTTGCTGTTGTTTCTTCCTTTGATTTCTGGCGAGTACACATTTCTTTCCGGGTCCCACCCAGAGACCTAAGGTTATAAATGGCATCATGACACCTTCGACCGACAAATATATATATATATATATATATATATATATATATATATATATATTACATAGATAAAGACCTTCGTAATCTGTGGGTTGTACTTATGAGAACAATTTTTTGTATTTCTTTGAGACATGGGCTTCCAGGAATCCTTTCAATTAGTCTACTGGAATCTTTTCCAACGAATCCTAAGGCTCCAACTACAACAGGGATTGTTGATGTTCCCATGTGCCACATTTATCATTATTATTATTATTATTATTATTAATATTATTATTATTATTTTGATATCTGGTGTGTACACATTTCTTTCCAGATCCCGAATAAAGATTTAACGTCAGAAATGGCATAATGACATTTTCCAATGAGCAATTGAAAAACAAAAAAATCACACATATTTTACATAGATAAAGCCATTCGTAAAGTAATGGCTGTACTTGTGAAAACGATTTTTTTTTTGTATTTCTTTAAGGCATGAGCTTCCATGAATCCCTTCGTTGCGTCTATTCGAATCTTTTCTAATCAATTCAAGGGTTCCAACTATCAAAAGAATTATTGACGTTCTCGTGTACCATTATTATTATTATTATTATTATTATTTATTTATTTATTTATTTACATTTAAAGTACTCTTATTAATAATCTTATATTAAATAGAGTTATTACTTAGGATTTGTTAGTAAGTTGATTTTTACTAAGTTTATAATGCAATTATAACAAAGTTTATATTGGTAAAATTATCAATCATATTAGTAAGAAGATATTTCTATAAGTATTAGTAACTTAATCAAAGTACAATTTTCATTATGCATCTAGCTGTAATGTTATTTAAGGCTATTATAATTAAGTTCATATTAGAATGTGTGCGTAACTGGGTAGGTAAAAAAAATGTTTGGTCTTCACGATGGTTCATTTATCAGGGAGGTAAGTTCTTGATGTTCATGCAACCCACATCGCTCGACACGTTTGGAAAGTCGCTGGAAACTATACAGTAGGCGGACCCGTTCCAAATCCGTCGATTTTGTGACCGAGTGTTTGGGCGTACTAGACTTGTTCAAAAAATTGATAACGCCAGATTATGTGCTCTCTCTGACAATCTCTAACGAAGGACTGTTCTGCATATTTGTATTATAAACCGCAGTTGGACTTTCTGGGTGAAGCAAGCGTTTATTATCAGTACTGGTTTGCCGTCCTAGCAGAAGGCTTGGTACGAAACAGAGAAGTAGACATCTAATTATTTCATACTAGCAGCATGGCCCGGCGTTGCCCGTGCTTGATTCAAAAATCGTACGACTCATACAGCAATCGCTATCACTTGACTTAAAATATTTTTGCCCTTCCTTGCCTTTAAAGGAGTGCCCTTTGCCGTGCTGACGTTGCTACATGCCTTACTTCTCACACTGCAATTTTTTCTAAGCTCTATACTAAACATTAAATCTGTTACGAAAAAAAGAACTAAACAAAATGAACACAAAACGATCAGCTTTAAAAAAAGGACTCGTAACTGGAAAAACCGAATGAAAAAAGAATGTTAACAACAAATATTTTTTCACACCCAACCCAGTTCTGCGGAATCAGAATCAACGTTGAGTTTAAGCAAGCGAATGAGCCAATTGGAGTAAAGTGCCATGCAGATTTAAATTTTTCCCACTTGTGACGAATGCAGCTATCGATTTTTTTAACATTCGTGTCAGTCAGCTGTTGGCTCTCACGCTGGCCAATAGAATCTTCCTGCCTATTCGTGGCAGCTAGCTATTGGCTCTCACTCTGGCCAGTACAAAATGGCCGCAAACTACATGAAAACTGCCGCAGAAGCATGAAAAAATCGATTATTTCCACTATCGATGGGAGTTGGGAAATGCAAAGACGGTTTTGGCCTTTCCACTAACTTGGAGCATGTGCATGTAAATTTTAGTGCAAATCCGTCGAAAATTGCGGCCGTGCATTCGTTACACACAAACACACACGCGCGTGCCAGCGCGCGGCCACACACAATCTGTATTTTATAGATAGAGATTGGAATCTTATACTAATAAAATCACAAGCTCATAAATGTAAAATTCTTACTACGCATAGGATATATATATATATATATATATATATATATATATATATATATATATATATATGCTTATATTAGTGTACTGTATACAAAGTTCAGTCAGTTATGTGTCATGCATGATACACGCTTAGGCGATCATGTATCTCTCGATACATGAATGACGAGGAAGATTTTTTTCCCACGGTCGGTTGCCATTTCTTTCTGCGGTAGACCTGTTGCCATCCAAGGCTATAGAACCTGGTCTGTCCTGCTGTTTACCTATAGCAATATATTTTTAATGTAATAATCATAGTAATATATTTTTGAATGATTGAATCCTCTTCTTCCCCACCCCCATAGCTTAAGAAGACACGTTCCCCAGGGATATTTGCACGTAAGTGAATGCAATGGATTGACTGAAATTCGAATTCGACTCTCCGATTCCTCTATCCGAGCCGCTTTCCATTACTCCACCGTGGCTCCTAAGGAAGAATAAATTAACATCAATTACGTGCCATGCGTGATACACGCTTAGGCGATCATGTATCTTTCGATTACTAATAACCTTGGGAAAGTTATGAATCCTCTTCTCCCCCAGCTAGTTCTATAGCCTTGGATGGCAAATGGTCTACTGCAGAAAGTCTGATATAAATAGCAAAAATGCCTTTATCGTAATGAGTACTAATTACAGGTGAAATTACACTGCAACTCAACGATGTACAACACCAGTTTGCTAACCACAAATCCACAATGTCTTTAAAGTACTTACTAAGCTATGTTTAACCCGATGAGTTTGATCTGGCGAATTCTCTCAGTAATGGCGCCACCTATTGACGATCAATCTCATTACAATATTTATTTCTGTTTAAAATACAGAAAATATGGCACAACGTCTAAAAAGGGTGGATCGGGAAAAGGACGGTCTTCATCTGTCTTAAATTTAAACTTAGCTAACTATAAGCACTGACCCAAACATACAAACAATATTCCTAATCACCAAAACAACACATTCTTATTAACCTTTCTTACTACATTCACCAAATCCTAAATAGTCCTCATATGTACAATTCTTTGTGGGGCGAGTGGAATAAAAACAACAAATTAAGAAATCCCCAATGAATATGTACAATATGAATATAATCTATTTACAAGAATCAAAACAAAATAATGTTAGTAATAAAAAAAAAAAAAACACAATCCTTAAACGTGGCAAAAACATCAGTTAACTGGGCGAAATCAATGCGGGACTATAAAAAATATAGAAACATTCATTCATCCCTAGCACTCACACAGACACGCACTCATTCAAACACGACAACAAAAATGAAAAACAAACACAGGCGAAAAACGAAAAAGGCTGCACATCCACCAGAGAACTGACGTCACTGACCACCTAACGAAGGGAGGGGATGGGGAATTAAACAAAAGAAAAAATATGGGAAGAAATACTATCAACCTCATTACACTATCCAATCAGATATGTCATCCGTATATACGAAGCTGAGAATCTCTAAGAGAAACGCCTGCCAATTAGAATCTATCATCTGTGATGTGACAATGCCCGATATTTCAAAAGTGCAAGATGCCTAAATATTAATATTTTTGGTTGATTTTGTTTCGTTGATTTTGTTTAGCAGCATATCAAAGACTCTTTGGGTTATTTCATGCTGAAATCTAAATACTTTAAAATCAATTGTATGCCTTCAACTACACATAAAATGGATTGCTGGTAATTTTTACAATAAAAATATATGACAGGTCTTTTTACTATAAAATGCATTGCTGGTATTTTTACTATAAAATGTGTTACTCGTATTTTTACTATAAAAATATATTGCAGGTATTTTACTATGTTAAAGTATTGCTGATATATTTACTATAAAATGTATTTCTGGTGTTTTTCTATAAAAAATGTGTTGCTGGCATTTTTTCAATAAAATATATTGCAGGTATTTTTACTATAAAAATATATTACAGGTATTTTATTAAAAAAGTTTATTACTGATATTGTTATTATAAAAATATATTGCAGGTAAATTTACTATAAAATGTATTTCAGGTATTTTTATTATAGAAACATATTGCTGACATTTTTACAATCAAATATATTGCAGGTATCTTTACTATAAAAATGTATTACTGGTATTTTTACACGAATAATATATTGCAGGTATTTTTATTATGAAAATATATTGAGGTGTTTTTAATATAAATATATATTGCAGGTATTTTTACTATAAAAATGTATTGCTGGTATTTTTACTATAAAAATATATTGCAGGTACTTTTATTAAAAAATGTATTGCTAGTATTGTTCCTATAAAATATATTACAGGTATATTACGATAAATTATATTGCAGGTATTTTTACTATAAAATGTATTACTGGTATATTTATTATAAAATATATTGCAGGTATTTGTACTATAAAAATGTATTACTGGTATTTTTACAATAAAAATATATTTCTCGTATTTCTATTATAAAAAATATATTGCATGTATTTTTACTATAAAAATGTATTGCTGGTACTTTTAATATAAAAACATATTGCATGAATTTATACTATAAAAATGTACTACTGTTTTTTTCAGAAGAAAAATAAATTGCAGGTATTTTTATTATAAAATCTATTTCTGGTATTTTACAACAAAAATGTAATGCTGGTATTTTTATTATAAAAATGTATTGCTGGTAATTTTACTATAAAATGTTTTGCAGGTATTTTTACAATAGAAATGTATTGCTGGTATCTTTATTACAAAATGTATTTTTATACTATCATAGTATTTTGTTTTTGTTTGTGATTTCACTATTTGCCCTTAGCTGGGTCCCTAGTAAGTGCTACTAACCCGAACTCAGGGTGAACCTGATCACACCAGCAATTAATACGTCGTTCCACTCTTTCCCAAACCTCAATCTCTTGATCAGAGGCCTTGCTGCCAGATGTAATTTATCGTCATAACCAGGAGTAATTGATATATTTAAATGGAACATTATCTATACAACTTCGTTCAAAGCTTTTTTTTTTTCATCATTGAGCTTAGAAAGTGGCTACATACATCTGAAAGCTTAGCTATTTCTGAAACGGGTTTTGGCGCCATGCACGACGTCCACATGAAAGTCTTGATCTAACGAGACTATTTAAGAACATGACTCTAGTTTTGTGATCTTGTAGTGATTTGTGGCTTTGGGCGAAGCTAATTCTAGTATGGTTTATGTTATTCCCACCAACATAATGGCGAAAGTGTCGCTGGTAATCTCAAATGAATTCTCTCTAATTCTGTTAAACGCATTTCTTGTGAATTCGTGTAAACACTCATTTTTCTGTGATTTACATCAAAAGGCTGCGCATGAACTTATAAATATCGATTCTGCTTTCATATTCGATTCCCACCCTTAGCATTTCCATTGCCTTTCACAAATACCAGACATCTAACAGTTGTCTTTCCACTTTGTTTCGAATGCTAAAATTCTGTAAAATAGTGCTTTCCAAAGCGTCAGATTTACAAGGTCGTCTTCAAGAATCGACTTAGGCAAGGGACTATTCTAATTTTGGCGCTTGCGGCCATATTACGTTGAAACACCAGTTCTCGTCAGATCGTCGAAGTTAAGCAACGTCGAACCTGTTCAGTATCTAGATCGTTGGCCGCTCATTAACACTGAAATCTTGAACGTGCGAATGTCATAATGGGTAACGGCTCAGAAAGAGAAATCGGTGAACAGTGTTCGAATTCCAGTCGGGTTGTGATATTCACTTAAGCACACCTAACCTTCGGAAAGGCATGAATCTACCTCTTCCCATCCCAGCTATGGGTTAAATAGTAAGACTAGTATCTGAAAAGCATTGTTATCTCACCCCCCACCCCCCAAAAAACTATTAATACGATATTCACTTGCAAAAAGAAAAGAAGAATTATTCTTAAGACACAAAAAATAAATGTCGGTTATAAATAACTTACAAAAGGTTGATAAACCGTAAAAAACAGATCAATCAATCAAAACAGAATTTCTGGCTTGTTGCATTATCATAACGATGCATGTAGATAGTTCTTTGTCCTCTGCCCACGTATAGGAAAACAATAATCTACCGTTGTAGATTTAAAAAAAAAAGGATTTACTTCGAAAATTCTTGGAGGTTAAACTGATTGACAAAAACCAGATGAAGGCCGTAGAGCACAACGTCCCAAATATTTAGACATTACCGAAGATGACGACAGTAGTCCGTGTGCAAATAATTTAAATAACAATTTTAATTCTTAATTAATATGCTGTGTCCCTTCAGGAGGTAATCGATCATGGCCCTCCACAATGTCCTCTCCTTTGTAGCTTATAATAAATGTTGTCTTTTTGTTATATCTCCATAAAGCTTGATCCGCCATCCATTTATTCTAGATCATTCTTCTTTCAATTTGCCGTGTTACTTCAGGACGTTGACGATCATGGCTCTCCACATTTTCCTGTCCTTTGTAGTTCTTAATAAATATTTTCTTTTTTGTTATATCTCCATAAACATTGTTCCGCCATCCATTTACTCAAGCTCATTCATCTTCTTCTATGTACCGTGTTCCTTCAAGACCTAGGCAATCATGGCTCTCCCCAATATCCTGTCCTTCGTAGCTCTTAATAATTTTTTCTTGTTACTATTTGTCTATAGACATGTTCCATCATTTATTTACTCGCCAGATAATCTATGCGCCCCCCTCCCGCACTGTCCCTCTTGCCTCTTCTGTGAAGATCAAATTTTTCAAGAACTCTTTCCTTATTATGTAATCGATAAATGTCATCTGGTTCTTTCTGATAAGAGTCATTTTATTACTAGTTTCTCTAAAACTATGTCGCTGCTCACATTTGCGTTCCATGTTATTCCCAGTATCCTACTGTTGCATAAATGCTCCAATATAAAATCCAAATTGTTTCTCCGTTAAAAATACTATACGTATTATAAAAATATATTCAGTTTAAATACAAAAAGAGTGAACAAAATGACATCAATGACTTATAAGATAAGGTAGATATGAACAGACTGAGATAGATAGATAGATAGATAGATAGATAGATAGATAGATAGATTATATGCATCGAAGATATTACACTACCCTTAAAGCGTTACGAACAGTCTGAGATAGATAGATAGATAGATAGATAGATAGATAGATAGATAGATAGATAGATAGATAGATTATATGCATCGAAGATATTACACTACCCTTAAAGCGTTACGAGCAGTCTGAGATAGATAGATAGATAGATAGATAGATAGATAGATAGATAGATAGATAGATAGATAGATAGATAGATAGATAGACATCGGCATGGGTTAGATAGATATGAAAAGAATGAGCCAGCTAGCTAGCTAGCTAGCTAGCTAGCTAGATAGATAGATAGATATAGGCATGGGTTAGATATGAAAAGAATGAGTCATCTAGCTAGCTAGCTAACTAGATAGATAGATAGATGCATGGGTTAGATATGAAAAGAATGAGTCATCTAGATAGATAGATAGATAGATAGATAGATAGATAGATAGATAGATAGATAGATAGATACGGTTTTCTCAACTTCTTGTTATTTCATTTCTGTCTCTTCCTTCTTTTTTATTCTTCCCATCATATCTTTGCCTTTTTTTTTTCAAATTCTTTTCCCGCCCTTTTTCTCCTCCGTTACCAAATTGTGTGTTGTTGTCACATTCCGCTCACATTAAGAAATGAAATATTAAATATGGTGATCGATTTTTTAAATGCAGCTACCGGAAATATTGGATTAGAATATCGTATTTGTTTATTGAACATGCAATTCCGATAGAATTAAGCACTTTCAAACTACACACGAACACCAGAAAATGTTTGCTTTGCAGAGTACAAATTCCATCAATATATACACTCGGCTATTTTCACGAAGATATATTATAGCTCCTTATTGCTTAATTGCTTAATTAAATAAATTCGTTAATTTTGATTTCGTTTGGGGATATTACAGAAATCTGATTATTTTTTTATAAAAAGTTGTGATTCTTTTCTGCAAATAAATGTAATTTTGGTATAAAGCCCACTGACAAGTATATATACCCTTGTGCTGATTATTTGAAACAACTGATGTAGATAGATAGATAGATAGATAGATAGATAGATAGATAGATAGATAGATAGAATAAAATATTAGATTAGAATCTTTCTTTCACCATACGGTCAGTTTTAGACCCACTGGAGTGACAGGGTGTGATCGAGTTCTATTTTTTCCTCAGATTTGGTCATTTGCAGTGGTGTGCAGTAATGTGAATCTATTTTCGGGGTATATAATGGAATTTATTTGGCCTTGAAAAATACTGTATCATCCTTGAATGCATCAGATATTCATCACGCCCAGACACTATTGTCTCGAATGTCGATTAGTTGTCCTACGGCCATTGTCTGCGATGGACGTTACTCCAAGGAAGCGTACGACAATTGTAACGCTGCACAAACACACTGACAAACCTTACCAGTGAGCAAATCAAAGTACTATCGACTGGCTCGGAAACTCTCCTGATTTAAATTTAATCGAGAATCTGTGGACAATCTGCAAGGAACGACTTTATGGAATGGACATACGAATTACTAACGTGTGCACTGGGTCATGTTTCATTTGAAAAATACGAAACGAAGTAAATAATAACGGAATTATTCGTTTTGTTTCAATTAATTTGCACAAGGGTGTAGATTTACACGAAACTCAGAACAGGTTCAGATAAGTGAACATTCAATTTTATATACGCTTTCTATGTTAATTTTCTCAGGGATAAAATTGTCTTTGATTTTAAATACTTTAAGAAGCGCTTTTAATACACATAAAATTAACATTTGTTTTAGTATTTGCTCATTTACAGCCAATTTCACGATGTGATATTTTCAAAATGGGCACTTTCGTTTTCCTTTTGGACACTCCCCTGCGTCAGAATTCTTCTTTATGTTTTTTTTTTTTCATAATGAATTACAATCGTTTATTATACCCTTCACATTTATTTAATTCTTTGATTTCCTGTTTCTTCTCCATACATAAATATCAATTCCTCTCTTTGTTTTTACTTCGACTTACTTTCATTAAATATCATTCGATTATCGGTGTTTTCTGTTCATTTTTTATTTCCCAGCAATTCTAGTTGGTTTCCTACTTTGCATCCAATCTGTCGTTTAAATCATGCTTTCATTCCAGCAAGGAAATACCAAATTCTTGAAGTTCAAAGAAGGATCTGCAATGTAATCAATCCTGACCTGGCATCTCGACTTTCTCACAGACGCGATGTGCCTTCCCTCTGTTTTTTCTACAAATATATTCATGGTACCTGCTTCGACGACCTTTTTTTCCCTGGTGCCCCGACTGCGCGAATTTAAGCGCGCTACTAGATTGGCCTCTAGGTCCCACCGTTTTACTGTTGAAATAATTAAATGCAACCGCAACTTCTACTCCAACAGTTTCTTTTCTAGCACTTCCCGAGAGTGGAGCTCCCTTCCGCTTTCTTGCTTCATTGACAATCAAAAATTTAAATTCAACGCTAATCGCCATCTTCTGTTGTCTTGAACCCCGTTCGTCTTTTATATTTTTCTCAATCCATTCTATACACAGTCTTTTCTTTCACTTTCACTTTCACTTTCTCTAACCCACCTACGTACGAGTGGCACTTGTCACTCCCGCCTTGCTTGTGTACAATCATTAAAAAAAAATAAATATATAAAATATCGAAGCCTTTTTCAGATTCCTTATATATAAATAAGCTGTATACACAAAGCAACTATGACTATTGTCTAACACATTACTTGGTAATTGGTTGATTTTCTTTAGCGGCATATCAACATCTCTATGTGTTATTTAATGCCGAAGTCTAAATATTTTGAACGCACGTTTAAGCCTTCAACTACAGATAAAATGTATTGTCGTCATTTTACTTTAAATAGATATTGTTTGTCGTTTTTTTATAGAAAATATATTGCTGTTAATTTTACCATAAAAATGCATGCGCCCATAGCTGTGACCTTTACAGGTGCTATCACCCCGGGTTAAGTGAGACTTGGAACAACAGCAATTAAGGGGTGATTCCACGCTCCTCAAAACCTCCAATCTCCCTTACTGCCGGATGTAGTTTATCGTCATACCCAGGACTAACACTTTATTTAAAATGTAGTTTATGATTGATTTGTTTGTTTAACGTCATATCAACTACGTATAGGCCATTTAATTCCGAAATTTCATTTTATCTTTGAAGTAATGAAAATATGTTATTCTGCTTTCACATTTGAATACATGGTAAATAATACTCAGCTTTTTGACATATGCATGTTTGTGTGGACGAGAGGCGGCGATATGTGTATTTTATGTTGCAGTTTCGTTAAGTTATATTTTTGAATAAATTTTGATTTAAGTGATTGTAGGAAATTATATGGATTAAGTTCATAAAAGAGTCCGTTCGTGTTGTTTGGTTGGTTGATTTTGTTTGGTGGTATATCAACACTTCTATGAGTTATTTAATACTGAAATCTAAATATTTTGAATACAATCGTCTACCCTCATCTACAGATTTTGCTTGAAACTTTTATTGCCGGTAATTTTACTATAAAAAATATTTTTATACGTACATAAACTTTGTTCTACCTGCCTCAAAATCTCCAGTCTTGCTGACCGATGTAGATTATCGTCATACACTGGATTGTTAAAACTTAGTTAATAATAATATATCGACGCATTCATAGGTTGAGGGCTCTCGAGATTGTAGTTACTGTAAATAACATGAGACCACTGATGGCTGGATACTCTGTGTTACGCCATGAGTTCATATGGTTTTTAATTCAGAGTTGACCTTCTTTCTTCTAGGCTGGTTGTCAGCCACGGCTCAAATCCAGGTCTACTCGGATTCATAATTGGCGGCCACGATCTTAACAATCTATGATACGCGAATGGCACAGAAAAGAAACTACTGGCACCCATACAGAAAGTAGAAAAGAATAGCAAGAAGAAAGGACTAACTATCGATTGTAAGATGACAGAACGTATGGTTGTCAGGAAAATGAACAGCCCAAGATACGAAGTACGAATTGGAGACAGCAAAATCAAGCAAATACAAAATTTATCTGGGAAGTGTTTTACCAGATGACGGGAAATGTGGCACCGAAATCCGCATTGGGAATAGCGAAAGTTGCCTTCTAAAAGCTAAGCAAAGTAATAAAAAAACAGAAAAATCTCGTTAGAAACAATGAACGGAATACTCGACTGTTATGTAATATTGGTTTTCCTATATGGCAATGGAAGCTGGACACTTTTCCCAAAGATGAAACACGAGGCAACAGAAATGTGGTTCGACAGAAGGATGCTGGGAATATCGTGGACTGAACACGAAGTTTTAGCGTAAATGGAAACAAAAAGCACTCTTATACTTAGAATCTGAAAATGTCAATTAAAATTTCTAGGATAGATGATCTTGACTTGACTTGTATCGGTTTTCACCCTGGTCGGGTTGAACCGGCTTCCTCCCGAGCAAGTACAGCATCACGGACCATCGGTGCCCACGCGCGCCGATCCTGAACCAGGTCACACGAAATGGTGAGCCAATCGCGATTCCATCGTCGAACACCAACTACTTGTAGACCTGATAGTAGTGCTAGGTCATCCTTGATCGTGCTAGCCCACGTCCTCAGCTGCCCACCGACATGTTTTCGCCAGCCAGGAAGAGAAAGAGGGAGAAGTACATCGCGGATGAGCTATCCTTCCGGGCGTCGAGCTGCGTGCCCGAACCATCGGAGACGACGCTGAAGCAGGACGGGTGGAAGGGTGGTTAGATAATAAGGGTAAAAGGCTCAGAAAATTTAACCCTCACAGAATATGTTGAAGATAACATGAGCCTGCTGATGGCTGGATAATATATGTTAGGCCATGACTACATGCGGTTTTTATTTCAGAGCTGCCCAAGTAATTGATTTAATTTCATATCTCCCGTCCAGTCAGATTCTGTGGCTTGAAAGCACTGTTTTCCAATTCATCAGTATGGGCATTACATCTTTATTCACGTGACTCCTACCTCGCTTCCCACTGAATACTTCTTCTTCTTCTTCTTCAACTCCTCCACCTTCTTCTTCTTCTTCTTAATCAGCTTATGTAAATGGTTGACAGAATAGGAATTAGGAGAGGTAGCAAAGACAAACCTAAGAGCTACAATGGACCGGAAGATGTGGAGAACCATAATCGCCTACTTCCTTCACGTAGAAGTAGAATTTTTTTCTCAGGTAATACGTTTTAAACTAAATATATAATCATATGATAATACGTCTTAAAGTAAATAATCTTCAAATTATACAAAACGTAAATTCTTCCTCCATTTCCTTCTTATTTTAAAAATCAATTTTGATTTCGCTTGGAATAAGATTACGACAGTCCCGACTTACGATGATTCGTGCATAGGACTACATCTCCATTAATTTTGTTTCGACTTATGTCGCTTCGCCCTTACATGCGACGTGATTCTGTTTCTAGTTGTACGCCATATTGGATTGTTTTGTTTCACTCTCTTTCGTTTGTGTTGTGCTTGTGGACGCTTATTACTTTTTATTATGGCTTTCAATCATAGTGCAACCTCTTCTGGTGTTAATGCTTCGAAGAAAAAGAAAGCCATCGTCAGGAAATTGAAATTAGACATTGTTAAATACTCTGAAAAGGGAAAAACAACAACAAACTTTGACCGTTTGCTTGGCTTAAGTCGACTGCCGCTTAAAACGTGTACATATGTGTATACATATCAAATATACATATCGTGTAAGAGATAAGGACATTCTTTTGCTAAACTATATGTTGGTGAATTCCGGATGTTTTTTTTTTGTTTTTTTTCTCATTCTTCCTCGATTAAAAGAGACATGATTTTACGCTTTGTCATCTCATCATGGTTTAACTAACATTAAGTTGTATTGGAATAGTAAAAAATGCCATAGTCGACTGCCGCTTAAAACGTGTACATATGTGTATACATATTGAGGTTCCATGTAATAAATAAAAGTGGGTAAATTCCCGATAAAAAAGAATGATTCCGAGTACTGTAAGAGGGAAAAGGTTTTATGCTTCGTCATCTCATCTACAGAGAGCCGATGACATCACTGACAATAAATATACAAACAGCTTAAAAACATTAATTTCATTTATTATATTTATATCCTCCATGTGTTTTTTAGTCCTAATGATGTTAAGATCAGTCAGTTATGCGTCATGCGTGATACACGCGTAGGCGGTCATGTATCTTTTGATACATGACTGACGAGGCAGATTTTGTTCCCGCAGTAGATTGCCATATCTTTCTGCGGTACACCAGTTGCCATAGAACCCGGTCTGTCCTGCTGGGGGTAGAAGAAGAGGATTCATACCTTTCCCACGGGTATTATCACGTATATAAATGCAATGGATTCGACTGGAACTCGAACTCGTCACTCAGATTCCTCAATCCGAGCCGATATCCATTACTCCACCATGCTTCCATAATGTTAAGATATATCCTAGAAATGTGTTGTTATGACATAAGAGCTTATTCACTGAAAATTTCGGGTACGTTACAAAGTACCGAACAGTGTGACATGAACTTTCCACGCTGAAGCTACAAGGGCTGTGAAGTGATTCATACTAAAACACACCAACAAAGTCCAACTCAAATATATTCATGAACATTTTGTTGTGCTTGCAATTTACTTCTAACACACTTCTGAAGCATTCATAATCCTTTCATCTTCAGCGTGGAAAGTCCATGTTACACAGTCCGAAAGAGGTAAACCCGGAAGAGAGAGAGTCAATTTAGTGTTCACGTGTTTTTATATTCGAGAGCTGCTGCTGATACAAGGTTTATTTTAGAGCTGCTACTGCTACTACGTTTAAAGCACTTAGATATTTGTGTGTGTTTGTACGTGTGCTTCAGTATTAGATAGTCAATAGATTTTCTGCTAAGCTAGCGTTCGTCTGTCGGGAAGAAAGAACAAATTTGTGTGTCTTTTGTATAAAAGCCATTATTTTAATTCATGATCTTTGCTTTTCAATTTTCTTGTTTTGTCAAAATGTGTTTTTATATTCTGTTAATCGAACAGCCGAGTTCCAATTCCGGTTGGGTTCGTTATATTCACTTACGCGCAAATACCTTGGGAATGGTATGATACACTTCTTCTCCTCCGCCAGCAGTTTATCAGTAAGATTTATATCACGAAAATCATTAATAACTTAAAAGAATACTGGGTGCAAAATATTTAGACTTCGGCAATAAATAACCCATAGAGGTGTTGATATGCCATTAAATAAAAACAACCAACAAACAACAGAGTATAAGGAGACAGAAAATGACAATTAACGTTGCATGTAAATTAAATAGATTGGAGTTGGCTAGGAGGCAAAGAAGGAATAAGTTTGAGAGAAGGCAATACTAAGATAGGACTTACACTTAGCAAGTTCAAAAGTAAAAAGATGAGACCTACTGCCAATCTGGTAGTATGTTTAAATTTATTAAATTTAAGCACCAACGATCACCAGAACAATAGCCATTGACATATTTCTAGAAAAGGCACAGTGAAGCTGGTTTACTGCGGTAGAAAAGCAACCGAAGCTGAGGTGCCAGGTTAGAACCAAGAACATTGCAGATGTTTCTTTGGATTTTCAGAAGAATCTTGAAATGCATAATAGAAACACTAGAACATATGTGACAGCAATGGCCGATGCACGGACGTAAAACAGACTAATTGATTGGAAAAACGAGAATAACAAACAATTTTTGCAAATATTTCTTGTCTACGAAAAAGCATTTGCCACGTTTGCGCACACAATAATCTTTAAATCACAATAAGGGTTTCTTTTTAATTAAAAGACGCGAGGACTATTGCAAATACACAGATAAAACCATGTTTGGCAAAGAAGTGAGACGAGAGGATGCTTTTTTTTTTTTTTTTTCCTAAAGTATTACGGAAAAGAAACTGGGAAAAGACAGAATTAAACATACACGGGGAATATATAAACCCTTTCCAATTTGCAGACGACATTTTACTATATCTGAGTTATTGGCAGAATTACAAGAAATGCTAAAAGACCCAAATAGACAAAGTATTAACGTTGGTTTAAAAATGGAGGGAAATAAAAGAAAAGTAGTTTAACTCTAACGTTCCGAAAAAAGATCACAAAAATAGAAGGAAAAATAAAACTTGGAGGAGGACCAAGAATACACATACTTAGAGCAAGCGATACCATTAAAGAAAAAAACCGATCAAATGAAATAAAGAAAAGTATAAAACTAAGGTGGCAGGCGTTTAATAAGACTATGACAAGAAACTTACTAATGTAAATAAAATATAACGTGTATGTGACTTACGAATGGTAATCATTGAAATTAAGAAAATCGCTTAAAAACAAACTGAAAAACAGAGAAAAGTCTATGGAAAGAACAAATCTGAAGATGCCGCTAAGGGTGATGAGACAGGTTGATATGAATCAGACGATAACCCAAATGAAGTGATTATATGATCAAAACGGGTCAGGTAGAAAGATGGATAACAGATGGAGTAAAAAAGTGTTTGGTGTTTTTAGAAAAACACTGTAGAAGATGGAATAAAAAACTATTGATGTTTTCTAGTCAGATATGACCGAGAATTAAATAGTCACCAGCATTTACGATGGATACAGGGAACTTTTGTTGGGATCAGAGCGCGCACTAGTGTCTGGGATCAAGCTAGTCCCTGTGACCAGATACACACATAAAGGTTGAACACATTGACCCGCTGATAGCATTAACCAAGGGAATGAAATAAGAATACGTACATTAATAGAACGTAATGCATATTTTTTAATGGCGTCCACTCCAAGCAAGGCAATAAAGCCATTAAGACACAAAGGGGTTACTGAGTGCGGAAGAATTAGAAAACAGAAATATTTCTAATGAGTGAGAACGAAAATGAGTAATCAGGAAAACAGTAGAGAGCTACTGACATTACATTTAAATTTTTGCCGATTAAAGTTGGCTGGAAAGCATGGAGCTGGAAGGGATTTCCACAAGCGAGATGTGTGAGAAAAGAGATTGTTAGCATAGAATTTACGGCTACATATAGTCAAGTTAACTGTAAACTGATGAAATCTCGACACGGGTCTAGTATTGAGCTTTGATTCATAAATTCTAGGCAACAAACAATTACCATGAAAGTATTTATAGAAAAGGCACAGAGAAGCAACCTTACAGCGGTGGGCAAGTGACTGAAACTGAGAAGCCAGATCAGGACCAATAATATTGCTGATTCTTCTTTGGATTTTATCAAGGAGCCCTACATAAATATGTAAAACGTGTTGGCAATAGGCGTAAAACATACGGTGAAGTAATGGATATCGGCTTGGATTGAGGAATCGGAGAGCCGAGTTCGAATTCCAGTCGAATCCGTTACACTAACTCACGTGCTAATACCCTTGGGAAAGGTATGAATCCTCTTCTCCCTCCAGCTATGGGTAAAATAGCTGGGCAGACTGGGTTCTATAGCCTTGGATGGCAACTAGTCTAGGAGAAGAACACATGAATTCAAAACCTGTGAAGGGTCGATTGGGGACCTTGTGGCACGTAGTGCACCAGGTTTCTGTATTCGGGCCATCAAAAAGTGTGGATGGTTCTGCACAAAACCTTCAGCACTATAATCAAATCTCATGTGCTGTTGTCAGGCTTTTCAGTCCCTAGGAACTGATATACTTGTCCCTCATACGTCGAATTCGACGAGAGAGTCGAATATATATATATATATATATATATATATATATATATATATATATATATATATATATAGTGGTAATCGTTTGGGAAAACCTTAGGTATTTCAGTTTGTTCAATCACAAACCAATGTCCAAGGAAAAATGAGGGATAAAAAAGAAAGGACTAAGAACATGAAATTAAGGCGAAAACAATCGTCCAGAATTCAAGCCCAGAGTCCAGAGAAAAAAAAAACAAACTCGAAAACGAGTAAAAATAACTACGTAAAGTGTTCAGTACACTAAGTGGAGGAAACCTAATATAAATGTCAAGAGACAGGTAAACCCACCTAGGTTTCACCAACACGGATCGTCAGTATATTCTGATGATCCGTGTAGAAAACCTACAAATTTATCTGACTCTTATATATATATATATATATTTATATATATATATATATATATATATATATATATATATATATATATATATATATATATATATATATATATATATATATATATATAATAACGCATTTCTCTTCAACTGAATTGAGTTCCCCGGGCCTGGCGTATTTCGTATAGAAAACTTAAAAATTTCCTTTCCCTCTACCATGCGACGATAGCCTAGGGGAAGCATCTCTGATTGATGTCAAATCGGTCGGGTTTCGATCCCTGCTTGAAGCAATCGGACGTCTAGCCTAACTGGAGATCTGCGAGTCCGTCTGTGGATGACGATATGTATGTATTTTGTCAGTTATTATTTTATTTATTTATAAAATCGTTTGAAGAAAGACCTCAAAAACAGTGGTCAATAGAATAATGCTAGGGATAGTAACTCTAAAAGATAGAAAGAGGTCAAAATAGATGAGAAAACAGATAAAGTAAAATATAAACTTGACAAAAAATGTGGGTGGACGGAACACTTAGGAAGAAGAAAGGATAACAGGTGGAGCAAAAGGATGCTTGATTGTTTCCCAATTGATATCAAAACCAGTCGGACCAGATAAAGGAAATAGATGTGATCACTACATGTGATTTATCTGTCAGTGATGTGAAACAACAAACTGCAGTTGCACAGTAACGGAAAAAGATTTAGTGGTATTCAGCGAAGTTTCAAAACGTATTTACTAACACAAAAGAGCTTGAACAACCGGACGTAGACTAAATTGTTTATTCTCTTGCATAAAAAATAAAAACCAACCGCTCGATTTTAAAAACACCAAACTGTTTACGTTATAAATCATTAAGGAAAATATTGAATCAACTATTGAATGGAAATTAAATTAAATTAAATTAATCCAATTAAGTGAGGCATAGTAGATGATATGTGTGCATGTAAATGTAGGAAAGAGGTTTTGTCTGTAAGACATGACTAAGTATAGAACAATCACCGGATTTCACAATGAGGGGTTGTTGTGCTTTGCATTTAGTGGGCGAACTAGTGATTGTGGGCGAGCGATTGGTTTTATAGAATACGTTGGTTTGTCCAGAGTGGCAAACTTCTGGTCTGAAAATAATTTAGGCATTGACATCTGACAATGATGTATAGACTTTGCTAAAGTTTCAACAAAATCCAGAGGCGGATATGCAATGTGATAGGTCCTGATCTGGCATCTCGTCTACAGTCACTTTCGCACAGACATGCTGTCGCTTCCCTTTGTCTTTTCTACAAATATTTTCATGGCAACTGCTCTAACGAGCCACTTTCACTGATACACCAACTGCCTGAATTTAAGCGTGCTACTAGGTTGACATCCAGATACCACCTTTTCACTGTCGAAACAGTTAAATGTAACCACCTCTTCTACTCCAACAGCTTCTCCTCTCGCACTTCCCGAAAGGTAAACTCCCTTCCTCTTACTTGCTTCCCTGATAGATATAATTTTGAATTATTCAAATTTAATCGACATCTTCTGATGCCTTGATCCTGATCCTCCGTCCTTCTCTATATCCTTTCCTCAAACACCCCTCTTTACTCTTACTCCCACTCTCCTTAACCCCTTGCGTGCTAGTGGCACTCCCGCCTTGGTGAAATGCTTAAAGAAAAATATGTATGATCAAAAAATCTGCCTCCTACGCCCAGATTCCTTAGTTAGACGAGCCAACGGTAGGTGAGCTTGCCGCTGAGTCAATATGCTTACTCTTGATCAGCTCGCACTCGCTTTATGCTAAAAACGATGCTACAACTACTGTGACTCATATAATAAAGCCAGATAAATTGATAAAAAAGGAACATTGTTCCTCGTCGATGCTGTCTACGATTTACCATTTGGATGTAAATAGTTAAAGCCAGAGACGACGCGAAACCACGGCACTGGGCTTGGAGACACAGAGAAGGTTAACATTACGAAGAGTTGATAAAATTAAAGGAAAAAAAAACATTGGAAAGGAATTAAACAATGTATAGCGGTAGGAGGGAGGCTTTTTATATAAATTAGGTTTTTATGGAAAACCACCTTACTAATAGTTATAACATGTCAAGCTTATAATAAATTGTTGTGGATTCCGGGATGAAATCCGGTCTCAAATGAATGACAAACGCAGGAATGAAATATAGCAAATAAATGTATTGACGTAATAATACAATTGGTAATACGGTTAGTAGATCCAGAAATGCGGTTAGTAGCAATAATAATATATATACAGTCTAGGAAATTCAGTATCGAAGTATGACTTCCTTCTGAGTCTACGTGCTCGCAACTGTGACTCCTACAAAGCGGTTACCTCACACTCTCACTCTCTCGATTACTCTACCTCTCGGGTATTCACCGGCATCAGTACAAATACACCCTGGTCGAGTCCTCTTGTATAAAAAAGGTTTGGACCCCATAACTTAAATATTTACTGTCAGCTGTGATATACAGGTGATAATATTGGCAATCGTTTGAAAACAAACCAAAAACAAAGACAATGATGAATAGCAAAAAAAAAAGGCAGTGTGATGGATGCTAAATGTAAAAGAGAGAAAGACGTCAGAATGGATCAGAAAACAGACTAAGTTAAAAACTACAAAATTGAATAAACGATAAAATGGAGGCGGACAGGATACATCGCAAGATAAAAATGTGGGCATAAAAAGATGCTTGGTGCTGGCCAATCAGTAGCAAATACAGTGAAAAATATCTCACAGAAGATGAAGAGGAGCTTGAAGTGACTTAAAATAAGACAGGGCATTAAATAGCACTCAGTCACGGTCATCATGGAAGGATTTGAGAAATAAATATGCAATATGGCACGTCAAAATAATGATGATGAAAGGTAATGTTTCCACAGAAGAAAGTTCTCCATGTGACCTTAACCTCGGTATCGTGAACTCACACAGAATAATGGAATAGTTTCTTTGGGTTCTAATGTATAAAAGGCGTTCGTTAGACCTTTTATTCCCTGTCCCTCTAGACAAGCGTTTCTCACTCAACCCTAAGTTCCGCAAAAAGATCTCAGGGAGATAAGTATCTGTCTATATTTCTGAGATGATATATATTTACATTATTCGGACTATTGTCCTCATCTTTGTCATATATTTATTTATTTTGGCCGTTGTATATTGAAATGTCGATGAACCCTATTACGCTCATATATATATGTTTTATGGATGTCATATTATCATATTCCCCTCTTAGATTCTCCTATATTGAACTATAATATAAAAGGCGTTCGTTATATCATATATTCAATGTGGATATCATTGGTCTGGGTCCATATATATATATATATATATATATATATATATATATATATATATATATATATATATATATATATATATATATATATATATATATTCTTTAATTAATAATAATTTTCCTCTGTCTTTTGACATAGAGGTCTCCCTAGTTCTATATCCTCCAGGAAATTCCATACGGATTACCATAATGTATCATTACTGTACACACACACACACACACACACACACACACACACACACACACACACACACACACACATATATATATATATATATATATATATATATATATATATTTATAGTCAATTAAATTAATTCCAAAATAACATAATTTGAATATACATTAGCATAAGTTCTTTAGGAACCTGTTTTAGCTACTTCCGTTTAGTAGATATTAAATTATGTCACCTAGCGTACTCCATAACTTTCCTTGACTTTTCAATTTTCCAGATAAATAAATCTGACCATTTCTTAATTTAAACAATTTGAAAAACTAACAACATTTATGCTCTTCTGCATAAATACTTCTTACAAAATAAAATCTATGCATTTGCGTTGATAAAGTCCCTCAGAGGACGAAATGCGCCGCGTAAGATAAGTTTTCCTTCTGTTTTTATTCATAGTCGACAGAGACAGTTCCAATGATGTAATTGGCATATAGGGCATTTGAATAGCTGGAACAATTCCGAGATGTAGTGAGTTTCATCTTCACTGGGTGCATCATTATCGTGGGATTGTGTCACTTCAAAGCGGCGCTTAGTAAATAACTACGTATTTCCAAAGGGGACTTTGACGTGGTGAAATGGTTAGCGAGATTTTGTCGCTATTTCACTTACAAATGAGAATTGAATTCGATCCATACTAAGTTACACTATGTAAATCATTACATATTCGCAGACAGTTCTCAGGGGACATAGTTTCCACGAGAGTTGGTTACCAAGATTAACCTTCGAGAATAAACGAGAATCAACGAGACTTACAACGAGGTAATATAGAATACTGGCGAAGAAGAACCTCTATATTCAACGTTGTTAACGGTATTTCCCCTTTAATGAAACAACAGTGTAATACAATAATCACATTATTTAAACAAATTGCATTTAAAATGTTTCAGGTCTGTTTTACTGAATGGACAAAATTGTTTTTGTTGTCATATCAGTTACTTGATTTGTTCGGGAAGTAAAAACAAAAAAAAAAAAATACAAGCGGGCGTTTGATGAATGTCCTCTAAATGTGATCGTTTCGTAATTTTTGCCAGGGGCCTGTAGAAAAAAAATACTTTACTGAGTTGTTAATGATGTCATTTCAGCGGTAAACCATTTCCCAGAAAAAAATGTTTGCCTGGCAGAGCAACAGAAATATGATTTCCTGGAGACTGAGGATTTTTGCGTTTATTTTCCTTCTTTTTGATTACATTTTTTTTTTTCATTCTTTGCATTTTTAACTTTTTGAAGTTTTCTCTTTCTTTCTCTTTTAGTATCTTTATTTTTTTGGTATTTTCATTCGTCCATCTAATGTTTCATTATTAGATGGTTTACATTTTTGTTATGCCTTCCTTTGTTCGTTCGTTCGTTTTTTTTTTTGTTTTTTTTTCCTTCTTCAGCACATTTACTCAGCTAAACAGAATCTGACTCAATTTGAGAACGCCAGAAGATACATTCTTAGGACATAAAAGAAATGGTGGGAAAGACTACCTTTCAAAACATTATTCGTAATTCTTACTCATTCCATTCTAAGGGTTCCGTTATTTAATAGCCGCTCCTCGTCTATCTGTGCATCTATCTATCTATCTATCTATCTATCTATCTATCTATCTATCTATCTCAGTCTGATTCTATCTATCTATCTATCTATCTATCTATCTATCTATCAACCTTTTGTCTCAGTATTTTCCTACATGTGTATATATTTATAGATTTATTTATCCCAGGTTGCTCATGTATATTGCAAGTTATTTTTATCTTTTTTACTTTCTTTCTTATTCGATCTTTTCCCAATATATATATATATATATATATATATATATATATATATATATCGATTTATTTATTTTACTTAGTTCATATCTATTTCAAGCTGTTCATATCTATTTATTTACCCATCCAAGTTCAATGATACATACCTACCTATCTTTGTATGTATGTATGTATGTATGTATGTATGTATGTATCTATCTATCTATCTATCTATCTATCTATCTATCTATCAGTTTCTCCATATCTATCTACCTAGTTAGCTAGCTAGCTATCTCAGTCCATTCATATCTATCTATCTATCTATCTATCTATCTCAGGCTGTTCATTATCTATCTATCTCAGGCTATTCATATCTATCTATCTATCTATCTATCTCAGGCTGTTTATTATCTATCTATCTATCTATCTCAGGCTGTTCATATCTATCTATCTATCTATCTATCTATCTATCTATCTCAGGCTGTTCATTATCTATCTATCTATCTATCTATCTATCTATCTATCTATCTCAGGCTGTTCATATCTATCTATCTATCTATCTCAAGCTGTTCATTATCTATATATCTATCTATCTCAGGCTGTTATATCTATCTATCTATCTATCTATCTATCTATCTATCTAAAATGGGTAAATTATTGACATTTTATATTTTTCATTTCGTGCATGCGCGTTGTTTTTGTTGACTGCACAATATAGTCGGGTCAGTTGGGCACCGCCTGTAGAGAAAAAAGAAAGCTCTAATACGAACATTTCAAACTGTTTGGGTATTAAAGCTAAGGACAGTACAGAGGATTCGCAAAGATCTACTTGTGATTAGGAAGGTACGGCAGCTCGGAAAACTCACTCAGATCGTTCTGATAAGAAAGGATTTTAGAATTTGTTGGTGATGGCGTCTGTCTCTACACAGAGGCCTACATCAAGTTCCTTCACGAGGTAGTGCTTCCCTTGGTCAAGAGGGTGGATGCTGGAAAGCCTTATGTCTAGCAACTCTGCACCATACCACGGAAGCAGGGGAACCAAGTCTTGGCGGCCAGACAATTGCTGCGATCACCCCCTTATATCTGTCTACATAGCTCCCTAGACTGCAAAACCCTTGATTATTATGTGTGGGCGCAGTTGAACAAGAGACAAACAAATTCCCTTCTTACATGAACTGAAAGCAAGGATTATGGTAGCATTCACCTATTTTAAACAAC
>CAHIKZ030000704.1:72500-87500 GCA_903632075.3 Acanthosepion pharaonis | reverse complement strand
AACGCACACTCTTATTTTGAATTTAAGTTTCACAAACGAATATATAGTTTTACATCAACAATATTTTTATTTAAAAAAAAAATTCAATACTTATATACTTCCGGAAGCAAGGTGTGACTGACACATGGCAGAAGCCCATGTCTGAGGACTCAAGGAAGGGGAGCGCGTTGGTTGGTGCTACACTTCCAGTGGAGTTTATTGTGTCTGGAGTGAGACCAGATCTAGTGTTAATTGATAGCGAGAAGAAACATCTGTTGCCTGGCGAGCTGACAGTGGCACGGCAAGAAAGGATTGAAGAGGCTCAAGAAAGAAAGCTGAGGAACTGGTGGCTAAAGTCCGTGAGAGGGGATACGACTGCACCCTGTAGAGGATTTCTTGCTGTTTCCTTAAAGAGATTCATCAAGTGTGCTGGTATTCAAAAGCTGAATAAGGTAATAAAGGCTTGTGGCGTGAAAGCGGGGGAAGGCAGTCCATGGATAACCCAAATATTCGTAACGAGTCGCGTCCAAATAACAAGATAGACCGGTTGCAACGTAACATGATCCATCTGTTGCGGTCCCATCGTGTGTAGAGGTACTAGCTTAATGGACCGAAACTTTGCTGATGCACGGCGCTCAACTGAAGATGGCAGCTGGTCTGGAGCAATTGATGTGTACCTGTGTTCAATATATATATATATATATATATATATATATATATATATATATATAACATTAATAATAAAAAAAGCAAACACTAATAATCCATGGTCATAATTTATTCCATTGGAATCGTAAATACGAGCCAATATATATATATATATATATATATATATATATATATATATATATATATAGAGAAATATAGTATTAAGGTCTGCTATATTTATGGGATAAAGTGCTCGATATCAGAGATAGAGCGTGTGTAAATATAAAAAAGTGAACATAAAGTCAACACTTAGAGGCGACAGTCTGTTTCATGCTATATGCAATCATCAGGTCCTGACGATTGCATATAGTATGAAACAGACTCGTCTTTATATATATATATATATATATATATATATATATATATATATATATATATATATATGTTGGATTCCGGGATTCCGAGATGAAATTTGGTCTCCAATGAATGACAAACGACGGAATGAAATATAACAAATAAATATATTTACACAATAATACAATTTGTAATACAGTTAGTAGATCCAGAAACACGATTAGTAGCAATAATAATAATATATATATATATATATATATATATATATATATATATATATCTGGTAAATCCAGTCTCGAAGTAGGACTTCCTTAGAGTCTACGTGCTTGTAACTGTGACTTCTACAAGTGGTTACCTCACACTGTTACTCTACCTCCAACTCAATCACAATCTCTGCTCTCTCTACTCTGATTGACTCTGGGTATTTAACGACAGCAGCCCAAGTACACACTGGTCGAGTCCACTTGTATGAAAAAGGGGTGGACCCCAATATATATATATATATATATATATATATATATATATATATATATATATATAATCAGGAAGTCAGTTGAATCTGCTACCTTGATTTCCTCAGGCTATTTTTATCAAATGATCTCTTAACGTTTGACTTTTATTAAATACTGCTGAACGCTATATTATTTTTAAGCAATAAACAAACAAACATAACCACTCCGAAGATGGCTCATGCGAGCCGAAACCTTACATCAAGTAACATGTTAGTAAATATACGTACAAATGTTGGACAATTATTGTCTTTATTTTCACCGGAATTACGGCAAATATACGAAGCTTAGAACGGCTCATGATCAAACATAATAGACATTCATTGTCTGTTATATTTAACAATAAATGTTAATAAATATATGTTAGTAAAACTTTTCAATGCTTTTCTCACGAAGCCCAGAGCTCCAAGTACTACTGGTACCGTCTCAGTCTTCATTCCCCACATCCTGTTAATCTCGAGCTCCACGTTTATTTATTTGGACAATTTCTCGGTAATTTTTACGGAGGTCTTTCTGTATATCGGACCTATTGACTTTTATTTCTCTTTCAGTTTGAATTGGCATATCCCAGAGGATAGTTACATCGTTATTTTGGGTAACCGGGTCTGGTTTGTCCTCACACCATCTCTCAGTGGTTTCGATTTTGTGCTTTTTGAATATCTTCCAATGCGTATACAGTCAACGACGAAATTATTCGTACACCGATCAATTTTGAATATTTTTATCCGTTTATCAAAATCTAATGTCTGTACGATGCCAAGTTTTTTTTATATGTTACTAAGCACGGAAAAGGAATTAAAAAAAAAACTCAGTTTTCAAAACAATAGGTTAAATACAACAAATTTGACAGGTGAATTACGCAAAAAGATGAAAAGACAAAATTATTCGTATAGTAGAAAATATCGTTTTAAATTGATTGATTCTTGTAAGTCTAAGTAATTTACCTAAGTATTTTATCGGTGAAGCCTTCTAGTCTATTTATTCAGTAGAATATTTGTTATAATTCAAGCAAAGAACATCACGTGGATCATTATTATTATTATTACGTTAACAACACGATGAGGGAAACAAAGTATCCTGTCGTTGACTTGAGACAGTGAATTACTAATTTCTGCAAGTCGGGAAATACTTACAACTCTATTTGAAACCGGTTAGCTATCCCTAGATACACAGTCAGTTATGTGCCATGCGAGATACACGCTTAGGCGATCATTTATCTTTCGGTACATAACTGAGGAGGCAGATTTTTTTCCGCGCAGTTGGTTGCTATTTCTTTCTGCGGTAGACCAGTTGCCATTCCAAGGCTATAGAAGCCGGTCTATCCTGCTATTTACCTTCTGGGGAGAGACGGAGAGGATTCATACCTTTCGCAGGTGTATTAGCGCGTAAGACTTACAGTACAGTCCGTTATAAAGAGGTTTAAACAGTTTGGCATGACAGAGAATTTACCTGAGGGTGGAAGAAAATCCAAATTGTCACCAAGAACTGCACGAAAACTGTGTTGGGGGGGGTTAATATAAACCCAAGATTTGTTTTGAAAGACATCGCCAAAAGATGGGTATCGGCGTAAGTACCCGCATAATACAATGTTTAAATAGAAATGGGTTGTAAGTAATCTGACCACAATGAACCTATCTTCACAAACTATGTCACAGTGTTGCTCGGTTTAATTTTGCCAAAACGTTCTTGGACAAAGAAAAAATTGCCTTTGGGAACAAGTACTATGAAGTGATGAAACAAAAATTGAGCTTTTTGAACATTGATGTACAGAAAATTTAGAGCACGAAAGGCGAGGCGTTTCTCCCAAAGAACACAGTGGCAACATTATAACATATTGGCGGCTCGATGATTGTTTTGGGGTTGTTAGGGAGACTGGGCAATTAATCGCAAGAAGAGGAATAATAAAATCTGCAGACTATATCAAATTTCTGGAAGCGAACCTACAACTATCAGCGCAAAATCTTCATCTAGGTCGGCGATCAAGAAAATCATCTCAAACATACGTCTAAATCAGTGGCTGTGTGGCTTCAGAAAAATAAGATTACAGTTCTGCCATGGTCTTCCATGAGTCCATGTTTGAATCCTATTGAAAATCTATGGCAAGAATTGAAAGTTCGAGTAAATCGTCGGTCACCAAAAAACCTTGAGGAATTAGAACATGTAACCATTGAAGAATGGTAAAAAATCACCAAAAAGAACTTGTTAGAATCTCGTCAAAAAGTTAAGCAATTTATAAAGCTGAGACGCCATTCTACTGGTTATTAATATAGTGAAATTGTTCGATTATTTCTATTTTTCATACTGTACGAATAATTTTGTCTTTTCTATTTTGCATAATTCGCCTGTCAGATTTGCTGTATTTAACCAATTGTTCTGAATATTGAGTTTTATATTCCCTTTTGGTGATTATGAATATATAAAATACATGGCATCATATGGGCGTTAGATTCTTAGAAATGGATAAAAAATATTCAATATTGATGGATGTACGAATAAAATCATCGTTGACTGTATGTCGCTACCTTGTAATGTCTGTGGGTATGTTCATTTTTTGCTAGCTCCGGACATCCTGAAATAATACGGTCGACAGTGACATTATATTTCCTGAATTTCGGGTTTATTGCATCCTTTATTTGTGACAGTGATACGGTTTGATTGTAAGGTTTTGGTCCCGAACTGCAATAATTACGCCTTCTGTCTCAACTTTCAACCCGTTGCTCCTCAGCCAATGATGTGTTTTCTGTTGGCCCACACCTGTTTCTTTCGTTCTTTTTAGGTATTTGACATGTAATACCTTGTCCTCCGCGATTTTTCTTTTTCTTTTTTTTTTTTGTAATTACATTTATAAAGCTGTTTTGATATCTGTTTTACTCGTCTGGCGTAGATGGTATTCGTTTTTTTGTTATCACGGTTTCAGTTATGTTAAACTGTTTCTTGAAGAGTGCAGCTTCCTTGTTAAATGGATTTGATGTTTTACTGTCTGTAGGAGAGGGTCATTGGTTTTTGGGAGGTATGCTTCCAATCTGATTGTCGTAGTTTTTATAGTTACTTCAAGTTAGATTAGACCTCGGCCTCTTAATGCTCTTGGTAAGTACAGCCTATCAACATCTGAGTTCGGATGGCGCATCCTCATTTGGTTAAGCATTTTTGTCGCCTTCGCGTCCAATATTTTAATGACATTCAACACCCATTTAATAATGTTGACGCGGTATGTTACTACAGGTAAAGCTAAGGTGGTGATAGCCTTCATTTTATTGGCACCATTAAGTTCGCTTTCTAATATCAAACACACTCTCCTATAATATTCTTTTCGGATTTTTTCTTCATAATTGAATGTTGTATTTTGTCTCCATCATTATTTCCTAAGTATTTGTAATCGCCATATTGGTCTAGTTCCTTAATCTTGTTATTGATATCAAGGTCTAAATCTGTAGTTTTTATTATCTATATCATTATTATTTTATTTCCTTTAATTTCTTGTGTGTACACATTTCTTTCCGGGTCCCAACCAGAGATCTAAGATCAGAAATGGCATCATGACATCCTACACTGAGCAATTTAAAAAAAAATCGCACATATTTTATCTTGATAAAGCCCTTCGTAAAGTATGGGCTGTACTCGTGAGAACATTTTTCTGTATTTCTTTAAGGCATGAGCTGCCAGGGACCCCTTCAGTGAGTCCATTCGAATCTTTTTCAATCAATCCGAGGGCTCCAATTACAACTAGAACTGGAATTTTTGATGTTCACTTGTGCCACAGTTTCAAGATTTCGATTTCAAGGTCCTTATATTTTTATAGCTTTTTGAAGATCTTCAAAGATACATTATAGTCTTCAGGAAACTGCCATATCAATAGGGAGGTACATTTTTGTTTGCAGTCTCTAATAATGATGTCTGGGCGATTTGGATTGATTGTTCTGTCTGTGTGTATTGTGTAGTCTCATAAAATTGTTAACAGGTCCTACCTCCGTAACCAGGTCTGGGTGGTGTTCATGGCAATTTCTTTCAGTTTCCTTTCCGTAGAAGTTGCAGATTTTTCAGTGCACATCTTGGCCCACTTTGTCATGCGATGTTTTATATTCAGTAGATGCTAATACCACGTAACCTGCTGCAAGATGGTCAGTTTTTTCTGGATATTTATCACGGAATCTGCATTTTGGGCTAACACAATTTTTCAATATGCGTGCTTGATAATTTCTAGTTAACAAGCATTGGTCGTGTGCTGTAAAAATAAAAGCTTTGGTTTCAGCTTTTAACTCTTCAAATTGTAGGCACTGATGAGTACGGGGTTTGTCTACGTCAGCTTGTTTGGTACGGTCAGAGTATTGGCCATGAAGCGGTTTATCTTGTCATCGCTTCTGTATATGTTCTTGATAATTCCTAGTTAACAAGCATTGGTCTTGTGCAGCAAGGATAAAACCTTCAGTTTCAGCTTTCAACCCTGCACTGCGTAGCCACTGATGGGTACGGGTTTTGTCTACGTCAGCTTGTTTGGTACGGGCAGAGTATTGAGCGTGAAGTCGTTTATTTTGCAATCGTTTCTGTATCTGGTCTGTTGCATTTGCTTTTGCTTTCTTTTTTTAAGTATTTTGCTTCTTTAGTCGGTGTATTGTGCTTTACTTGCATTTCTTCACCCATTTGAAACTCCATTTTGAACTTGTTGGTTTCCTTTATTACGGAATAAAGGCGCTTACTACTTTCATGCTCTTTGACACATATGATCATCCAGTCTTCTGTAGTTTCCTGGTATCTTTGAAAGCTAATTGTTTTTATAAGTTTTGTAAGACAGTTCTAGTTGAACTAATCCTCTGCCTCCTTCGGATCTGGGCACATGCAGATAATTAACATCGGCTTTGGGATGATGCATGCGGTACCAAGTGAGAAGCTTTCTCGTTTTGGCGTCCATATTATTATTATTATTATTATTATTATTATTCAGTATCATAGTGCTTTTATAATTTCTAGCGCTTTCATACCATACTCACAACGACCGCAAACCTATATACAGGACGCAGCCGAAATACCTACCCTCCGCATTTTGTCGGCTGGTGGCAATCTTAAGCAAGGGTGTTGTTGCTTGTTTATAATTACACCGCACTTAATATATCGCCAGGTATCTTTCTGCTGCCGACCTTCTGGGTTAGACGCATGCATTAAAGCCATTATCGTAAACTGGTCAGTTTATGCCAATTAATTTGTCTTCTCCTTATTTATCTCAGTCTTGTTGCACGCTTTATTGGCATCACTTTTGTCGCCGCCATTGCTTAAATCTGCGTCTTCAACCCGACGCGCATATTTATCGTTGTCTTCGTCATCAATTACGTCTTTCTTCGAGTTCTCTCCACTTTCTCAGATTATTATTATTATTATTATTATTATTCTCCTCATTCTTCTTCTTCTTCTTACTTCTTCTTCTTCTTCTTTTCCTCCTCCTCCTCCTTCTCCTATTCTTCTTCTTCTTCTTAACCCACTCTCTTATTTTCTCATGTAATCCCTCTCTTACTACCTCATAAAAACTCTCTTTTACCTTCTCAATTAAACTTTCTCTTATTTTCCCTACTAACCCCTCTCTTACTTTCTCACATACTCTCTCTCTCTTATTTTCTCATATAAATTTCCTTTTGCCTTCTCTATTAACCTTTCTCTTAATTTCCCTATTAACCCTTCTCTTACTTTCTCATTTAATCCCTCTCTTACTTTCTCATTTAATCCCTCTCTTACTTTAATCCCTCTCTTACTTTTCTCATTTAATCCTCTCTCTCATTTAATCCCTCTTATTCTTACTTTCTCATTTAATCCCTTCTTACTTTTAATCCCTTCTCATTTAATCCCTCTCTTACTTTCTCATTTAATCCCTCTCTTTACCCTCATTTTAATCCCTCTTTACTTTCTCATTTAATCCCTCTTTCTCATTTAATCCTCTCTTACTTTCTCATTTAATCCCTCTCTTACTTTCTCATTTAATCCCTCTCTTTTACTTTTCTCATTTAAATTTAATCCTCTTTTACTTTCTCATTTAATCCCTCTTACTTTCTTTCTCATTTAATCCTCTCTTATTTTCTCATTTAATCCCTCTCTTTTTCTCATTTTCCCTCTCTTACTTTCTCATTTAATCCCTCTCTTACTTTCTCATTTAATCCTCTCTTACTTTCTCATTTAATCCCTCTCTTTTTCTCATTTAATCCCTTCTTTTTCTCATTTAATCCCTCTTCTTTCTCATTTAATCCCTCTCTTACTTTCTCATTTAATCCCTCTCTTACTTTCTCATTTAATCCCTCTCTTACTTTCTCATTTAATCCCTCTCTTACTTTCTCATTTAATCCCTCTCTTACTTTCTCATTTAATCCCTCTCTTACTTTCTCATTTAATCCCTCTCTTACTTTTCATTTAATCCCTCTCTTTTTCTCATTTAATCCCTCTTTTCTCTTACTTTCTCATTTAATCCCTCTCTTACTTTCTTATATAAATTCGCCTTTACATTCTCAGATCACTTCTCCAATTCCAAATTGTTTAGACTTGTTATTTTTCGATAATTGCAAAATTCCAGACGGATAAATATTTACACCAATATAGTTCTTCCTACCTGTAGTGCGTTTCGGGGTCTGGAAAAACGACTTTATTGAAAGAAATGCTTAACACCATTTCTTTCTTTATATTTCTTTCATTCTTCCTATTTCTTTCTATCGTTCTTTATCTGTCTATTTCTCTGATTAATTTGTTGTCTTAAGAAAGAATATGTAGGAAAAAAAATTATTTACTATTCGTCTTCAATCCGATTAACTTGTCTGGACTAAGCTGCCCAAAAGCATCCATTCTTTAGGCCAAGCTCAAATTGGACTAACGAAGAAATTGTAATCCGTGAAGCGAGTTCAATTCAGTTCCCGCCTTTTCCGCTCACTTCCATACAAATCCCTTCCGACAACGCACGAATCAGCCTCTTCTACCCCCAGATATAGGATAAATAGTAGGATACACTTATCTCTGTAAGCGCCAGTGTTAACCATTCTAGGAAAACGAGAAGCCAGAACTGAAAACTGTGAAGATTGTCATAGGAAGCTACCGCCTTGCTATTGCCAAGAAGCCATGGAAATCTACAGATAATAAAGAAAAGAAATCTGTTTGGAGTCGTGCTCGCCTATCACATGAAGCGACACTGTAAAAAAATAAAATTATGCTGAAAGAATAACATATATAGGAACAAAAAACTATCATCAAGCCAAATTTAGAATTCCGGATTATTCTATTGTATTCACGCTGGACTACTGCCTTCGAGAAATGTAAGATTCCACTTTTCTGACTCATACCAATCTCTCGTTGCAGACTTGGAAAGTTCGGTATTTAACGGAACTATGACTAAATTCTTCGACTCCACAGCAACCGGACATGTATGTAAAACGCTTAGTGTGTCTGGAGATGTTATGGCACAATGTCAACCAATTCTCTGTTATCGGTATTTCTGTACAAACCTGAATGCACAATCATCAAATCTACTGTGCCTATATCCTTGACCGTTGTTGTCAGAAATAATTTTTTCGGGTCTAGCCATTACTTTAACACCTCAACCATCCTTCACCAAACTGCTATCAACAACCACTATAGTTTCACTCCGTCACTGGAAAAAAGGAACTGACGCTTCACATGCGGCTTGCTTACAAACAGTATTGTTCATAACCATTTTGGTTCTCACCTGTGGAAGTGCAATTTAAATGCGCTGAAACAAAGTTGCATCTTTGTATTGAGTAGTTTGTTTTTGTTTATATGAAAAAATTAAAATAAATAGATATTATATATATGTGTGTGTGTGTGTGTATGTATGTACATGTGTGTGTCTCTCATCTTATCTCGAAATTACTACAAACTACAATTAAAATTGTTTCAATACACGTTACTATAATTCCAATAAGAAATTACATATGTTACCTCTCTTTTATAGCGGTTAAAATTTTTTCGAATTCAACAGCGTTCATGCTTACATATTCATAACCTATCCTAACACTTTGCTTTAGAAATTCAACCACTTGGTAAATTAATTGCTTTTGTAAAATTTTGTTCCCAAACATTACAGTGAATAGAGCTAGGTTTTTCTCCGTACATTTTATGATCTTTAAAGTCCGAAAAATAAGTTAACCGCATTTTTGTTAAGGCAGTATAGTGGATAATAGAATATTTTAAGCATCAGCCAGTTATGTGCCATACGGGATACACGCTTAGGCGATCATGTATCTTTCGATACATCACGGACGAGGCAGATTTTTTTCCCTGCAGTAGGTTGCTATTTCTTTCTGCGGTAGACCAGTTACCATCCAAGGCTATAGAACCCAGTCTGTCCTGTTACTTACCCATATTTGGAGGAAGAAGAAGATGATCCATACCTTTCCCAAGGGTATTAGCACGTAAGTGAATGTAATGGATTCGACTGGAATTCGAACTCGGCTCTCCGATTCCTCAATCCGAGCCGCTATCCATTACTCTACCGTATCTCTTCAGGCCAGAAGAGTTGGATTCATACCTTTCCCAAGGGTATTAGCCCGTAAGTGAATGTGATGGATTCGACTGGAATTCGAACTCGACTCTCCGATTTCTCAATCCAAGCCGCTATCAATTGCTTCAATGTAGTGATACTGAAAAAAGTCAATGCTTTGTTGAGGCGGGGCACAAGTGAAAGTTATACCGTTTATCTTTCTTCTTAAGTTAAAAGGTATTTTTTGTGTAAAAAGTTAACTTTATTATTACAGGAAGTAAAAAAAAACGACACAAAAAAACATAGTATGTACTTAGTAATTAGTGTTGATGTAGTTGTCTCGAAAGACTGCCTCATCTCAATGTGGAATTAAATTGAACATGGCCAAAATGTTACCATTCTTCTTAGCAAAAATTCCAAAGCACTTGGTGAGTCCGTGGTGTTCGTTGGAGCACTTATTTACTCAGTTCCAATCACAAAGTTTCAATTATATTGAAATCCGTGCTTTGAGCCAGCCGTTGAACATCTTCATCCACAAAAAAAAAAATTTTGTATATAATGTGTGTCAAGGAGCACCACCATGATGAAAAATGTCACAATCTTCATATTCTGGCAACAGAGTATACCAAAGTAAGCTAATGTCATTTTTCGCTGTTCAGGTTTCCATCACTTTTTCTTAATTTTCTTCTACCACCGCTTTTGATGTAGCTCCGCACACCATTACGTGTCCGCCATCAGATTTTACCGTCTCTTTGGCGTATCTTGCATGGTCTACTTTCTCTCACTTGTCTTCCTGCATATTCCCTTCTCTATTTTACATTCACCCGTAAAAAATTACCGTTTTACCACTTGCCAGTATCTTATGGCCGATGTTCGCTTAATCACTTGAGTCTTTTATTCCAATTTTGGGTGATATTTGTTGCTATACGTTCGTTCACTTCTCACACTATCTTGTGTTTTGTGGACACTTTCAAGAAAGCACTGAGAAAATCTAGAGGTACTTCCACCGATACGGTTAAACAGCAGTTTTTGCAGGTCTATCGTGTAACCCCTAATAAGAGTGCTGCATCTGCCAACGCGCCAGCGGAGGTCATTTTTGCCAGGAAAATAAAATTAACATTTGACAAATTCCTTCCAAGTTAAACGAAAGCGGTAAATAGGAATAAAATACTTAAAAAGAGCTTTAAGATTGGTGAAAAGGTTGTTTTTTTATTTTTTTCGCGTATTTGGGAATAATGAAGCTCACTGTGAGATAGGAACAATAGACAGACAAATTGGTAACCTGAATTACATGGTTCAGGGACTGAATTTTATGTACAAACGTCATGTAAACCAAATTAGAAAACGATATGAAAGCGTAGTCGACAGGGATCCCATAGAAAATGACGCAATAGATGTCGTCTTTGACACGTTTGAAGTTCCAATACCGCAATCAGTGCCAAAAGCCCAAAAGAAAAAGGAAATTTACAGAACCTTTAGAAATTAACCCGAAAAGAAAAGATATTGAACATCTTTGATTTCATACTATGTCTACAGAAAAAAAGGAAAAGAATGAGTAAAAAACATCTCCTCTCTTATGAACTTTGAATTACCAGAAAAGCACAATATGCATTGGATTATTGGAAATTATTAACATTATAATTTACCATTATTTAGGAATAATGAATACAAATCTTAATAAAAACGGACTGTAAAAATGTTTGTTGTAAAACTAAAAAAATAATATGTGAACGTAATTCCTGTATATAGCTTTTTCAAAATGATTGTTCTGATTTTCTTTTTTTCTTTTTTGTGAGAAAGGGTTTATTTGGTTGAATAAAAATTATTGTGTGATGATTGTAAAAAAAAAAGACTCCATACGGAGTCAGGCTGAAAAGGAGGGTACTGTGGTGTCCTCCCTCTAAAGAGTCTATGTTGGATACTTCCGCCTACTATAAGATTAGTAGGAGAGAAGGCCTTGGGGGAACAGTCGACCAGACTGTTCATAACTGTCAAACTCTCTACCTCGGCAGAGAGGAACCCGGACGAGGCTTTACCGCAGGGCAAAGTTTCGTCCGGACAGGTAGACGTTTAGGCGGGTTCAAAGGGAATATTTAAGGCCGAGCCAACGGGCTCAAAAAACCCACGGTAAACTTGATCTTTTGCCACATACATCCCTCGTGTGTGTGTGGGGGGGGCTGTTAAATATAACAGTCGACCAGATGGTTCATATCTCGAACTCTCTGCCTCGAGCAGGGAGGAACCCGGATGTGGTTTTACCGAAGGGCAAAGTTTTGTCCGTGGAGGTAGACAGTCCCTGAACCCGTTTATGCTGGTTCTAAGGGAATATTTTAGGCCGAGCCTACGGGCTCAGAGAACCGACGGTAAACTCGGCCTTGTACTACATACATCCCTCGTGGGAGTGGGGGTGCTGTTAAATATTAACAGTCGATCAGATTGTTTATTTCTGCCAAACTCTCTGCCTTCAGCGGATAGGAGCCCAGACGAGGCTTTGCCAAAGGCAAATGTTTCGTCAGGGGAGGTAGACAGGCCCTGAACCCGTTTATACGGGTTCTAAGGGAATCTTTTTTGGCCAAGCCTACGGCCTCGGAGAACCCACAGTAAACTCGGCCTTGTGCCACATACAACCCTCGTGGTGGTGGTGGGGGTGCTGCTAAATATTAACAGTCGAATAGATTGAACGCTGGGTCAACCGACACACACTCACTAGTCATGTAATACTCTTCTGTTGAACTTACTGTTTAATATATGATATACCTGCAAGACTTGTTTTGTTATTTCTTTGACCATATACTAGGTCACAACACCATCCCAATATGTCTTCGGATCTCAGAGTCTCATATACCGTCCTCTGTCATAACACTTCCCAGATATTTAAATTTCCGCACCAGCTAAATTTTAGTGTTCCTGACCTCTAAATAGTATTTCGGAATCAACCTTTTACTGATGACCATACATTCTGACTTTCATTGCACTTAAAATACATCCTGAAGTAGGACACATCCTTTGAAACGTTTGAACACTGTTTCTATAAATATTCAGCAGCCTGGCTATTTCTTGTTGAGTCATCCTTCCCTTCAAAATCAAAACCTCCATTTTTGTTTCAGTAGAAATTTTATCCAGTATTCTATTGTAAATATAACATGCTAATATTCACTTGCAGTCACTTACGAAACTACTTTTCCCTAGTGTTAATAACATGCAATGATTCATATTTAAATATTTTCATATTATTAAGACGTTATTATCTCCAATCTTTTATTGGCTCCATAGTTTTGCGTGGCTCTGTATTCAGATTAAAGTGCGTATCTTCTGTTATACGTCAGCTACGAAAACGCAAAAACTTATTTTCCAATCTTCAAGTTCCACAGACACTGCAGCTAAAAGAATACCGCTTAACTAAATAAACGTGTATACTAAAAAAAATGTGTACGCGTGTGTATATACGATATCTTTAAAAGATGATACTATTTGTTTATATATATCATAATATTTTTTATATATACATCTAATAAAATTCGATGATGTTCTAAAGTGAAAAGCTCACGCAAATGACTGAAGCTGAGATGACAGGTCAGCTCCAATAACATTGCAGATATTTCTTTGCATTTTATTAAGAATTTCTAAATATATATCAGAACAGTCAAACTGTAGAATTAAAACGTATTTTCTGGCGAGAAAATTTTTCAAGCAAAACACAGTAAACCAACTTTCCTAGAAGCGGAAAAGGCAATTTGATTCAATAAAATCTTTCTACTTCATTTTAACAGAAGAAAGCAAAATAAGTAACTTTCCTGGTGGCTAGAATTATTCGTGCGGAGGAAAAGACAATACGATTAAAAGAGATCAGTTTCTCAGTTTAAGACGTTAAAATTAACAAGCAGTTTCTTGGGTAAAATGTCACCATTTTGTATTTTTAATTTGCCGCATGCGCATTGTTTGTTATTGATTCAGCCAGCTGCACAGTATAGTGAATTTCCAAGCGTAGATTAGATGTGGCACCAGGCCGAAAGTAAGGGCCACCCAGTGGGGATCGAAATCACTACTCATTCGAACAACTGCACAGTATAGTCGGGTCAGTTGGGCACTGTCTGTGAGAAAAAGAACAACATCTTGCAATTCAATCCCCTAGAAATTTGAAAACAGCATGTTGTACTGCTTGGCATTCGCACCGGATGCTCTAATACGAACATTTCAGAGTGAGAACACTGCAGAGGATTCGGGATGAGTTGGATTAGTGTAATGGGGATTAGGAATGTTGTGGGAGTAATCACTCGTGATGGTGACGTAGTGCCTCCATTCATCTTCCCAAAAAGTCTCACACCCAACATGCACGCCTACATCAAGGAGGGGGTAGTGTTGTCCTGGGTCAAGAGGGTAGCTTCTGGAAGACAGTATGTCTAGCAACAGGACTCTGCACCATGTGACACAAGCACGAGAACTCAGTCATGGTTGTCAGACATATTCTGCGACCATATCACTCCTTGCATCTAGCCACCTAACTCCACAGATTGCAACACACTTGTTTATAATGTGTACGGCGCTATTGAGAGAGAATCCAACATAAATTCTTGTATCGCCAAATATGTATTGAAGGCTAAGATTATGGCAGCATTCACCAGCATAAACAAGGAAACGGCCCAGAAGAGCTACAAGAGATTCCGAATTCAAATGGAGGCCGTGGTTTGGGCCAATGTAGATTTCATTGAATAAATTTACTCTTTGGTATTTCAAGATATTTTTGTGCAATTTTGGTAAATATGTCTGTGATGTTATTTTACACTTTAATTTTTAATTATTTTTTATTATTTTAAATTTTAATTTTTGAATAATTTAGAGGGCAATTTATCTATCATACCATATATATATATATATATATATATAGAGAGAGAGAGAGAGAAAGAAAGAAAGAGAGAGGGGGAGGAAGGGAGGGAGGAGAAGAGGCACGGTGGAGTAATGAATAGCGGCTCGGATTGAGGAATCGGAGAGCAGAGTTCGAATTCCAGTCGAATCCATTACATTCACTTACGTGCTAATACCCTTGGGAAA
>CAHIKZ030000704.1:60000-67500 GCA_903632075.3 Acanthosepion pharaonis | reverse complement strand
TCAAGAACTGGCAACAAACGGCCTGCATGTGCATAGATGATGTACAAAAACAGAAACGGTAGTAAGGCAAGGATGTGACTTCTCACCGGACTCGTTCAACCTATACAGTGAGGCAATTCTGAGAGAATTGGAAATCCTACCGGGGTTCATAATCTTAACAACATAACATACGCAGTCTGTCTATATTTCTGAGATGAGGTATTATGTACATTATTTACATTAGTCGGACTATTGTCCTCATCTTTGTCGCCATATTTGTCACAACGTTTCGGCCGTTGTACGCTCCGGCCTTCTTCAGGTGGTTTGAATTTCGAACTGAACCCTTTATTTCGATCACTGGGGGAGACTGTTCTAGTTATCAGTTATCTCCTTCTAATTTTCCCTCTGAAAGTTCCCCACTGCCTTAACCAGGTATTGAACTCACCTTCTTTGGGTCTGTCACTGGATCTAACCAACGCCTTTATCCACTGTGCCATGTGTCCTTGAGGACATCTGGGTATGAACTTCTGAGTATTATAAACCTAATGTTTTCAGCAACCATTGATCGAAATAAAGGGTTCAGTTCGAAATTCCAACCACCTGAAGAAGGCCGGAGCGTACAACGGCCGAAACGTTGTGACAAATATGGCGACAAAGATGAGGACAATAGTCCGACTAATGTAAATACTATAAGATACGCAGACGACACAATACTGATAGCAGACACAGGAAGTAAATTACAAAACCTCCTACAGAAGTTAGCGAAGGAGAGCGTGAAGAAAGGACTAAACTACAAGAAGACAGAATGCATGGTCATCAGTAAAAGAATGAGTCCGAAATGCCATTTACGGGTTGTGGACACTAAAATCAAGCAGGTGCGGAAATTTAAACCTTTGGGAAGTGTTCTGTCAGAGGACGGTAAGTGTGACACTAAGATCCGTAGACCTATTGGGCTGTCCAAAGACGGATTCCAAAAGATAGTCAGAATATTACGAAACATTTATCATTGGTAATAAAGATTACTGACCTGCTACGTGACATTTGTCCTTCTTCACGGCAACTCGAGGCAACAGAGGTATGGTTCTACAGAAGGATGCTAAGGATATCATGGACCGAGCGTGTGAGAAACGATGACGTCTTACAGAGGATGCAAACGAGAAGGAGGCTTATGCTTCATATCAGGAAGAGGCAGCTGAAGTTCCTGGTACATATAATGAGGAAAGAGGGCCTGGAGAATCTGATACTCACGGATCGAATAGAATGAAAGGCAGACAATGGTAACCAACGCATGACATACCTATCGGCCTTAAATAAGTGGATGATAGAACATGGTCTGGGGGGGTAGCAGAGGGAAGGAACTGCAAAGGATAGAGGCAGGTGGAGAGCCATGATCGCCTACGTCCTGAAAGGACACAGCACATAGAAAGAAAGAACAACCTAACAATTCATTTTGTATGTTGTTTTTTAAGATGTCGCTTTTGTGTTCATGTAGTTTTTTATTAAACTGCTTGAAGTTTCCCCGATATATTCATTCTGGCAATCCTTACAGGTGATAGAGTAAATTCCTCCTTCAAGTTTTGGTTTGTTGTTTTGTTTTGTATTGATTAAGTTTTTGATTGTTTTAGACAAATTGCGACAAATTTTATGTTGAGTTTATGCAAATTCTTTTCGGTTGTTGTCGTGATAGAGTTACTGGGTAGAATAATATACTTTTTGATACGTTGGTTTTGTCAGGAAGCCACCTTTTTGAATATATATATATATATATATATATATATATATATATATATATATATATATATATATATACACATACACACATATATATATATATATATATATATATATATATATATATATATATATATATATATATATATATGCTATTATATCACTACATATGCAAATATCGAAATCCCTAGAGAAATAAAGAGAAAAGTGATTGCATGATCGACTAAATCAAGTCTCTGTTCGGCATAGACGTCCAGTATCTGGGGACATAATCGAAACGAGTCTGTCAAAAAAGTCAGTTAGCTGTGATTAAAAAAATATAGATAAAATAAAACATTGCCTCATCTGATGTTAAGACAGTTTTGACAGCAGTTTTTTGTCATGACTCCCATGTTACCGGGTCCAAATATACGTTTCGCACCATCTTGCCATTCTTAATCAGTTTTAAATACTGATGTTTGGAACATTTACTAGCAAATTCGGTTATCGATTCTGTACCATAATTTTCGGTCGGTTGGTTGTCTGTCTAATGTTACGCTTGGCGCCTTGAATTCGGAACGCCACAGATTATTGTAACGTTTGTTTAAAAAGTCGAATGTAAGTGAAATATAATTAACCAATGAACAATAAAGCCACATAAAAGTAAAAAATACCATAATTTCTTTGTTATTTTTCTCCATATCTCATTGTTTGATTAAATTTTAATACATTTCATTTCCTTTTTGCGTCGGCGATATACTTATGAAAACACGTGAATCCTCTAGCTATAACGTATATAGCAATAATATATATATATATATATATGTGTGTGTGTGTGTGTGTATGTGTATCTAACCACTCGTATTCCAGGATAGCAGTCCACTAGAAGTGCTAGCCAATCCCTATTGCAGACGCTTGCTCAGGTGCATTTTGTGTTTATTCAACACCCACAGAGCCAGCCTGTGGTTTATATTGCAACTATGCTGAGCAGACCTTAGTTAGAGTTTCTAGGAAAGAGCGTGTTATCTAGCGTCACCAACAATTTAAACAAGGCCAACAGGCTCAAGCAATCGGCCACGATGACGTGTAACGGATATTGACGGCACCCAAGAGTTCTGTCTACCCAATTTAACTCACAAGGTTTGGGTCAACATGTGGTATGGGTTTCAGGGACACTGGGGTCCACCCATCCAGTCCGATAACATCAGGAAATCGCCTTCCAGACAAATCGACCATGGTGAGATTTGAACACGGGTCTCATGGTCAGAATGCGAACGTTCTATATATATATATATATATATATATATATACTGGGCACGTGGTTCGAATTATATTCATATTCACTAATATATATATGTGTCTGTCTGTGTGTGTGTGTGTGTGTGTGTGTGTGTGTGTGTGTGTGTGTGTGTGTGTGTGTGTGTGTGAATATACTTAACATCCAACGTCGATAACACGACTCGGAGTTTCATGCAGTCTTTCAATTATCAAGTGGACAATGCCCAACAGCGAAAGTTTGTTTCATTGCTAAACGCATTTGTCATGACCTGACGATTGTGTTTAGCATGAAACACAGTCGTCATGGCCTCACGATTGTGTTTAGCATGAAACAGACTCTCGCCTGTAGGTGTTGACTTGAATGTTTCATTTTTATATTTACATACGCTTTATCCCTGATTATTGGTCAATCTAACCCAGAATTACGTCTGCGTCCTGGGTATGACGATAAACTACATCCGTATCGTGGGTAAGACGTTAAACTACGTCCAACAGCAAGGCCTCTGATCAGGAGGTTTTGAGGAGCGTGGAACCACCTCTAAATTGCTTGTGTTCCCAGGTCCACCCTAACAAATACAAATTCACCCAATACAAATATTCACCCAAAACAATACCCCAAGGTAGACAGTTATTTTATAGTTTTTTGGGTTTTCTGACTTTTTTCTTTTTTTGTGTACAATCATCAAGGGAGGTAACTAAATTATTGAAATGTCTAGATATATTTAAAAAAAGAAAGAAGAGACTGTTTAAAACGAAAAAGAAAAGTCAAAAGAAAAAGAAAAAGTCAAAAGAAAAAGTCAGAAGGGAAGTTTATGAAATTATGCAGGAAAGATAACGCCTAACCCTAGACTCGAAGAGCACAAGACTGTCCCACAAAACTGCAGTTCTTGGGAAGAATTCTAATTAATAGAATCAGAGGGTAATGGGCATGATTCACACGTTTGTACATCTCATGGCATTTGGAAAATTCAGGGCTAGGAATTCAGGGCTAGGAATTATAGATGGTCTGAAACACATGCCATGGAATTAGACCTCATGACAGGCAAGGGAGAACTGGACATCTCCATCCCAGATATGACATGAATTGTCTATTTTGGGTCAGATCTGATTATTTTAAGTTTTTTAATGGGAACTTATAATGCCTTTCTGTGGACGTAAATTATATAGAAATTGTCCAAATGTTTTGCATATCAGTGCGCTTTTGGCTAGCCATTATCAGAAATGAATTTTGTTTTATGTATCCAAACACACATACAAACACATGAATATATATATATATATATATATATACACATATATATATATATATATATATATATATATATATATATATATATATATATATATATATATAAAGAAATATTAGTGATGAATATACATACATATGCAAAATATATAAATACCCAGACATGTATATTTTTGAATAAAAATTCCAAGAAGAATCCAGAAGAATATATATTATATATATATATATATATATATATATATATATATATATATATATATATATATATATGGTGGTGTTAATAAACAGTGCTAGAAGTAATACAACAGAACTATAAAGTATATATTAATATATATACATATCATCTCTCAACAACAGCACGAATCGGAATTTCATACGCAAGTATACTCAGCTCCTGAAGATTTCGTTGTTCATGAAATTCCGAGTCATGCTATGGGCCAGAGATAATATGTATATTTATTATATATATATATATATATATATATATATATATATATAAAAGAGAGAGTGTGTGTGTGTGTGTGTATTTATATATATATATATATATATATATATATATATATATATATATATAAAAAGAGAGTGAGAGGGAGAAAGACCGCATCTTCGCTTCAGAGACGTCTGCAAGAGGAATGAGAGCGATGGAAATGGACATAGAAGGGTGGGACATCGTTGCTAACGATCGCCCAAGCTGGAGTCAGGATTTATATCGAGATTTGGACAGCAAGAAAAGGAGAAACGAAGGCTTGATGCCGGCAATAAGCGGGCTCGACGAAAAGAAAACAACAAGATGACATCGAGAGCCAACGTCTATCAGCGCATGGCATAGAGAAATGGAAGTTCTAATGTATTGTTTACGGATGCTAACAAACACCAGTAGCCGACAGTTTTTGACTCATAAAGAGCGGTGCGTTAATTGAATTGACGGCCACTGTTTTGGGAATCATCTTATTCTCAATAGTGCTCGATCGAATAGACGAGGGTTTTTTATTAATATCGTCATCCACATACAATTGCGTTTATTTTGGCAGCATGTTTTCATTAAGACATACCTCATTAAATAATATAACTTAGTATTGTCGAATTATTTTTTAATTATATCCGCTCGTAATTACGGACAAGTTTTTAAAGGAAGAATGAAAAGTACTATGTTGATACATATTCATTTTATTTCGAATACTTTCAAAAAATTAACTATGTTTTAAAATGTTTACAGCAGACAGTTTAAAATATCGAGGTTTAAATTAATAGTTTGAAACAGTCTTTTCTTTTTTTTTTTAAATATATCTAAACATTTCAATAATTTAGTTACCTCCCTTGATGTTTGTACCTACATTATAAAATTTAAAAATTTTACAGTACGTAAACTTAGCGCTTTTCAGGTCACACTTAAAAAATAATTTTCAGATGAACAACAATTTTGTCTTAGAAAATAATGATCCCAACAATTTTTGTCTTAGAAAAAGCAAGACCCTGATGAGGACATTGTGCTAATGTCGAAATTACTCGAATTAAAATGAATATGCATCAACATGGTAATAATCTTTCTTACTTTAATAAAGATACAAAGAAATTTGTCCGTAATTAAGAGATGATCTTATTAAAAACAAGTAGACAAAACATGTCTAAATTATTTAATTTGACATGTCTTAATATATATATATATATATATATATATATATATATATATATATATATATATATATATATATTTAATGGGGGGGGATATCAAACTTTATTTTAAACATGTTTTACTAAATATAAATGACAATGAATAATTGATAAATTTCTAATTTTTTTTTTTCCAGCGTCCTTACATTTTTTCCGTTTGGTTGAAATAAAGGAGTAAAAACAGTTTCCATAATGTCCATTGCCCCATGCGCTATCGGCCACATCTTTAGCCATTTTCAACGGGTTTTGCTTTAGATGTTTCTTTTCCTGTTTTGACTCTTTCATTTGCATTTTTCTTTTTAATTTCAATTCTCAATAGTGAATAGTGTACATAAGAAATAGTTTGTTGTATGTATGTTTTATAAAATGTTTTCATTTTTCAAAACATAGTCAAGATGTTGTTTCTTATTTAACACTTAAAATATTTAATCCTTGAAAGTGGCTAAATGTATAGCCGAAAGCGCTCGGATTAAAAAGAACATTTGGACAGTTTTTACATAATTTATCATCCAAAAAGAAAAAATTATTAGATCGCATGAGAAATAGTATAAAAAAACTAAATAAAAGCACCTTGTCTGTTGTATTCAATGAAATATATATATATATATATATATATATATATATATATATATATATATATATATATATATATATATAGGTAACATTCTATTGGTTAATCACGGCAATGATGAATTATTATGTATTCAGCTTTTTGAAATCAAATTAATCTTTCACTTGTTAGTACTTTAACATCACCCGAAGAGACACATTTATGGCGTTGAAGCATAATTGTAATATTATTGCGATTTTTATAAGATGCTTTAATATCCAAAAATAATATTTAGCTCTACTCTGTATTGATCCCTCTTTTAAATTAAACGTAACGTACAGTGGAATCATACTCCATTCGTTCTCATTTTACCTGTATATATATACACATATATATATATGTGTGTGTGTGTGTGTTTTGTTTATATGTTATTTTATTGATACAATTTATTTCAGTAAGTACCCTGCTTTTAATTAAACAGTATTAATTACATTTACTGATCTGAATGTTACAAATACCTTATAAACAGAAAATATATTAATAATTATGTCATTATATGTTGTCATTGTTTACGTTAAGATATATTTTGTGAGCAGACATGATCGATCAAAAAAATCATCAAAGATGGTTTATAAAGTGTAATTTGGTCTTAACAGACGCTTCTCTGTGGCTAAATGATATAGCACGTCAGATCAAATAACGGTTTCCGTATAGGAATACAGGTTCGATTCCTGTCTGTGAACGCATATTTTCTACGAAATTTCTCGAATATTCAGTAAATGCAATTAATACTGTTTAATTAACAAAGCAGAGCATTTACTTAAATAAATTGTATGTATATTATATAATTAACGGGATTAATCCATTTCATTATATATATATATATATATATATATATATATATATATATATATATATATATATATATATATATATATATATAGGTAAGATGAGAACCAATAAAGTACAATTCCAACGTTCATACATTTAATTTAAAAGATGGCTCAATACAGAGTATAGGAATATTATTTGGGATATTAAAACAACATTTAAAAATCTCTAAATA
>CAHIKZ030000704.1:0-55000 GCA_903632075.3 Acanthosepion pharaonis | reverse complement strand
CCACATCATTTTCTTCATTCCTTCACGTAATTGTCTGAGAGTTTTCCTCATTTCAAACACTTTAAATTTTTCTTTACTTCTTCCTAACAGAAATTTTTCCATTTTCTTCTTCTATATAATAAATGCGAATATCAGTGTGTCTCACTTTTTTAACTTTATTCTTAGAGGCCGTGGCTTAACATATCATACCATTTTAGAATCACGATGACTCCGTGAGCAAATTAAAAACATTTCAGGTTGGATCCGGACCTGAAATTCTGGAATTTGGGATTCCTAAGTTTTCATTATTTCGATTGTTTTTGGATTCCGCAATGTTGTCTTCTACTGGCAAAAACAATTAAAGAGAAATAGTTCATGTTCAAATGTAAAAATTACTGTTCTCAGTTTACAGTGTTTCAAAATAAAGTTGTCCGTTTTTTCAACTTTCTTCCAAGAGGTCATAGACCAACATATCCTACCATTTTGGAATCAGGCTGAACAAATTCAAAACATTCCGCATGATTTCCCGACTTCCTTCTTTTCTGTCTTCTTTTCTTCCATTCTTCCATCCTTAAATTCTTTCTTTCTTTCTTTCTTTCTTTCTTCGTACCGTCTTTGATTTGTGTACTTTTTCTTTCTTTATTTTCCTTCCATTCTAGGAATTTTCTTCTTTCCTTTCTCCTTTCATTCTTTACTCACTTTCTTTCTTTTACTTCCTATTTTCTTCCCATTCTTCCTTTTTTTTCTTCTTTTTTTTCTATGAACCTCCTTCCTTCCTTCTCTACTTTATATTTCGGTCTTTGGTTTCTGTATTTCTTTTTCCTTCCCTTCGTTTACTTTTTGGTTTCCTTTCTTTCTTTCTTTCTTTATTTATTTCTTTCTTTCTTTCTTTCTTTCTTAAATATTTAATTCCTTCTTTTCTTTTTTGATTTTCTTATCTTTCATCCCCTTTTCATTTCTTTCCTCGCTTTATTCCTTTGTTCGTTCTCTTCATTTTCCTTCCTTTTCCTATCCTTGATTTCATTCTGTCTTTTTTCTTTCTTCCGTCCTTTTCTTTTCCTTGCCTTATTCTTTCTTTCTTTCTTTCTTTCTTTCTTTCTTTCTTTCTCTTCTGGTCTTTTTGTTTTTCCTTTCTTATTTCTTTCTTTCTTTCGTTTTACCTTTCTTTTATATTTCTTTCTTTCTTTCTTTCTTTCTTTCTTTTATTTTCCTTCCCTTATTCTTTCTTTTCTGGTCTCTTACTTTTTTCCTTTCTTCTTTCTTTCTTTCTTTCTTCCGGCTTTTTGTTTTCCTTCCCTTATTCATTTTTCTTTCTTTTCTGGTCTTTTTGTTTTTCATTTATCATTTCTTTCTTTCTTTCTTTCGTTTTACTTTTATTTTTCTTTCTTTCTTTCTTTCTTTCTTTCTTTCTTTCTTCCGTGTTTTGTTTTCCTTCCTTTATTCTTTCTTTTCTGGTCTTTTGGTTTTTCCTTTCTTATTTCTTTCTTTCTTTCGTTTTATCTTCCTTTCATCTTTCTTTCTTTCTCTTTCTTTCTTAATTATTTAATTCATTCTTTCCTTTTTTTTCTTTGCTTATTCCTTCATCCATTTCCTTTTTCTTTCTTTCCTATCTTCTTTTCTTTTTTCCCTCGTTCCTCTCTTGCTTCTTTTCTAATTCTTACTTTACTTCCTTTACCCGCCATTTTCTTCCATTTTTCATTCTCCATCTGCTTCTATATCCATGCTGTTGTCTCTCCATTTTTCGTCGGCTTTGCCTCCAAATCCCTGACAACCAGCCCATAATAGTTTGCTTCGGCAGGCTCGAATCTATTCACTCTTTTACTGCATGAGTTCTTGACGACTCTGCCATTTCTTCAACCATTTCTCGATAATAATTCTAAACTGCTATTTCTTTTGTCTGCAAAACCAAAGAAATTGATGCGATATCTAAACCACTGCCAACGAGCTTATTCAAAGAAAATGCATGGCACATTTTATCTCTCGGGTGTTAAAGACAAACTGGAACCAATAAAACTAAAATATATCCGTATAGCAATCCATTAGATTTCGATTCGATTTTGCTTTCAAATATCAGAAGGCGAAGCAAATTTTCTATTTTGACAATCGTCAGCACAATATACGATAACTGAAAAAAAATAACCGTGTACATTTTTTTCACTAAATCTACATAATCCAAGGCTCGAGAGACGATCAAGCTAGATTCATATAGTTGAAATAACAACGCAGAATAAGACGTGAGATATGAGCGGTAGAGAAAATGGTAAGAAGTGAAGATTATGGTGATAAGGAGAATGAATAATGATTCTTCGTTGATTTGGAGAGAGATAAAGATTAATGTGTCTCTGGAAACAGGCAGACGAAGATTTGTTCCGTAAATTAGAGGTACGTGAATAAAAACCTGAGTGAAACGGTTTTTTTTTGTTGTTTTTTTTTACATTCTGGATATTTCTGGGGAAATAAGAGAGCTTCGACTCCGTGATGTCTCCAAGCGGTAAATGCGTGAAATGGTGGAACTAAAGATTGGAGTCCATTTGAACGTTTGCCGTTGCCCTAAATGGCGTCAAACACGTAACATTGCATCTCTGAAGAAAGAGTTTGCAGAGTGGGAAATAAAAATGAATAATGTTTCAAGCTGTACGCCTGCTCACTTTTACACGGTAGACTATTACAAATTATAAATGAGAAAAAGAGCAAAATGCACTGACAAGCGGAATTGAAAATAGCGTCCAATTAAACTAATATAGGGAATTGTGTTAACCAAATATGTAATTATGTACGTTATATATTGGGACTTATTTATAAATAACATTTATATTAAATTTTTTTTCTTTGAATAGACTCTGTCAAAACAAAAAATTATAATCAGTTTCAATAAAGATTAACTTTCAAAGCTGGATCGCGAACGATATATTACCCATACGAGGCCGAGCTGAAAAGTTCATAGGCTGACTATGAAGGAATGATGCTAGAGCTGTGAAATCTTGCATGCATTAATTTCAACTCATCTTATTAATAACTGCATTGTTTCTTTCCAGGTACGATTGAGGGCTGAAAAGTTCATAGGCTGACTATGAAGGAGTGATGCGAGAGCTGTGAAATCATGCATGCATTAATTTAAACTCTTCTTATTAATAACTGCATTGTTTCTTTCCTGGTACGATGGAGGGCTGAAAAGTTCATAGGCTGACTATGAAAGAGTGATGCTAGACTTGTGAAATTTTGCATGCGTTCGTTTCATCTCTTTCCTGGTACGATGGAGGGCTGAAAAGTTCATAGGCTGACTATGAAGGAGTGATGCTAGAGCTGTGAAATCATGCATGCATTAATTTAAACTCTTCTTATTAATAACTGCATTGTTTCTTTCCAGGTATGATGGAGGGCTGAAAAGTTCATAGGCTGACTATGAAGGAGTGATGCTAGAGCTGTGAAATCTTGCATGCATTCATTTCAACTCTTCTTATTAATAACTGCATTGTTTCTTTCCAGGTACGATGGAGGGCTGAAAAGTTCGTAGGCTGACTATGAAGGATTGATGCTAGAGCTGTGAAATCTTGCATGTATTAATTTCAACTCTTCTTATTTATAAATGCATTGGTAAACTGACATGTGACTGTTGAAAAAAAACTGTTCATTCTGTTGCTCAAAAAAATTATCAACAACATTATCGTTATCATCATTGCTATAATGTTTCGCAGACAAGTGTTTTTCATGTTGTCGAACAGATGCTATTCAAATCAGTAGAATAGGGAGGGTGATCAACCAGTACATTTGCAGTGGTGTGTAGTAATATGAAGTTATTTTCGGGGAGTATGATAAAAATTTGTTTGACCTTGAAAAATATTGCGTTCTCCGTGATTGCATCAGATTTTTATCACGTCTAGACTCTAGAAGAAAGGTAGAAATTGGTATCATATATATATATATATATATATATATATATATATATATATATATATATATATGTGTGTGTGTGTGTGTGTGTGTGTGTGTGTGTGTGTGTGTGTGTGTGTGTGTGTGTGTCTACAGGTTTGGGGACATTTTACGTCAACATCGTTTGTTAAGTATGTTAGAATAATGGATTTAATAAAGGTTGCTGTTTTTATTTGTAAAAATTTTTATCAGGATTCCCTCGAAATAATTACGTTTAAAAATTACGTACGTTTTTTAAAAAAATTAGGGTGTCATTTGTAAAATCAAAGTTATGTCCATTTTTATATCGTGTATTACTAGTGAGATTAAATGGTTTTAAATAGTAGGTCCCTCTTATGCTCACAGATACGGGTTTTTTAGATTTCGAGACGTCTCTCCTCTGTAAGTTTATTTACATTGCGAGCACTTTATCTGGTAAATCCCAGCATCGGAACTGGTGTCGAAAAACTATTTTAAAATGTAGGTATTGATATGAAAATTTATTTATATTATGAACAAGACCCCAGTTCAAAAATGTTTGAAAAAAATCAATATTGTTTTTATTCTCATATATAGCGCGTGCAAAGGAAGATCTGAGGAATATTAATCGACAAAAATGTTCCCGAAAATATGTTTACTTGTTGTTTTTCTTTCTATTTTTAGGAGAGGACCAGTTGAATTAAGTTGTGCTCTCAAAATGAATAAAGAAAATACGTTTTATAGGAATTGAAGTAGCATAAAATTATTGTATTTATGGTTACTTCGTTATATAGACTGTGTCTACGAGTTATATTTCATTTAATAGGAATGTTAAGTCGTCTTCTATTTGTCAATCATTTTACCAACAAAAGAAGGCGATAAATCCCCTAAGCCTAGAGGATAACTGAGAGTGAAAGAAACAGAGAGGTCAATAAAAGAATAATATTCAATGAGGAAAAAGATGATGATCAACATTGCATTTAAATTTTTGAGGATCAAATTTGAAAAAATAGCAGAAACTCAGAAGAGAACTCCACAAGCGAGAAGTGCGGAAGAAGAAATTATTGGCATAGAACTTACGGTTACATCCAGCCATTTTAACATTGGAATTATATGACATACCTGCAAATCCAGCACTGCGTTTAAATTCTTGACGTCTAACTATCGAAGAAAAAAGCTCATAAGAACAATTACAATTAAGATATTTATAGAAAAGTAACCGGGAAGCCACGTTGATGCTTACGGTCAAATCACGCTGAAACACCGGTTCTCGTTCGATCACCGAAGTTAAGCATCGTAGAGCCAGGTCAGTACTTAGATGGGGGACCGCTTGGGAACACCTGGTACTGTAAACCCCCAAAGTCCAACCCTTATCTCACAGTCGGTGGGGGGGTGTAAACGTGTCAGAGCTATGCCGCCCGGAACTTCGTTCCTGGTAGGGCCACCCAAGACGGACAGGTCTGACACACACGCCGGCTAACAAGGGCTCTGGTGAAAATCCAAGGAGCGTCTGTATCGGTAACCGGCGGCTTCTAGTCGTTCCTGTCTCTGCGTCTGTGGGAACCCCGCGGCAAGCAAGAACGTTATCCGAGTAGGCCTGGGTACCCTACTTCTGTAATTTATCCCAAGAATCTTCTTCTCATAACAGGAAGAAGCCGGCTCAATCCGCCCAGGGTGAATGCCGCATCAGTAGCAGTAGTAGAGAGGCCAGATGAGGATCGATAAAGTTGCAGATTCATCTTTATATTTTGGAAAGAACCTCTAGACATACAGCAGAAGCAGCGTTGGGCATCTCGAGGCGGTGTAATGGTTAGCAAGCTTGTCTCGTTAAAACAATTAAGACTGAGTAGTGAGTTAGATCCTCACTGAGTGCCCCCTACATACAGTCTTGTGCCACATCTATGCGACGCTTGGAAAATCACTAATGGGAAGCTTGAGGCGATGTAATGGTTAGCAAGCGTATCTCGCTAGAACAATTGCGACCTTAATGGGTTCCCCCTACTTTGGGCCTTGTGCCACACCTAAGCTACGCTTAGAAAATCATTATAGTAGAAGCACCATGTGGTAGCAATATTGGATGCACGGACGAATGATAACATCGTAAACTATGAACTCTATTATACTATCAATTCCATATATAATTATTTCTGTATTCTTGAAAGTAATTTAAAAGTGAAGTCAGCTGATTGGCGATGTTACCTTTTGCCATATTTTTTTATTTTTATTTTTAGTCTGGAATAATTGAAAATGAATATATAAAAATATTTTTTTTCTTTCAGGAGAAAATAGAGCAAAAATGGGAAAAAAAGTTGTAACGAAAAAAAAAAAAAAAGAATGTATTTACTGCCTCCGATGTTCATTCAGTCAATACGACCTTACCTCCGTTCCCGCCATTTTGCTCTTCCATCTTTACCTTCGGCCGCCATCCTTCGTTAGCTTCTTCTACACTATCCTTTGCCTTCCCTCTTTCCATCACATCAGTTCTCTTACGATTATTGAAGTTAAGCAACGTCGAGACTGGTCAGCAAGTAGATGGGTGACCACTTAGGTTGTGTAATATCAGCTCGGAATTGAAAATCGGAGAGCCGAATATCAATTTCAGTTGGGTTCGTTATATTAAGCAACAAGTGACTGAACCTTTTTGTGACATATATATATATATATATATATATATATATATATATATATATATATATATATATTATTTATTTAAAAAATATGATTCCAAATCGCGACATAAGAAGTCTCATGTTTCAAAACAAGAGCCGAAAACTTCAATATAATTATTTGAATTAAATTGACTTAAAGTAAGCTCTGTTCCATCTTCAAGCGAAATTTTTTTTTTGGAATAACGTATTTCTGATATTTACGTGTTTTAAAAATTGAAATCAAAATTTCCATGGTAACAGCTAGGGCGAATTGTTTAAATTGGGTAGGCGAGTGTTGGGTGTTAATAATAAGTATAATAATTATATTTATGCCCTACTTTTTTATCGAGCACTATTTTTAAAAAATAATAACTAAAATACTAAGGGACTTTGGATTATTTACCTAACCAGTTCCTTCCTATTTTTTATATATTTTCACACACACATATATATATATATATATATATATATATATATATATATATATATATATTGTCATCCACAGACAGACTTTCGCTGTATCATAGCTCATCTGTGGATAGACGTCCGGTTGCCTTTATCTATAATCGAAACCCGGCTGAATTGGCGTCAGTCGGAGATTCTGTGTCTAAGCCGTTGGCGCACGGCAGGGATGAAGGTGAATTTAAGCGTATTTATTTTAGATAAACACAGTGATAGAGAGATATATATATATATATATATATATATATATATATATATATATATATATATATATATATATATATATATATATGCGATGACGCATTATGATTACTTACATTATTTACATTATTCGGACTGTTATCCTCATCTTCATTGACACATTCAAAATTTCAACAACCTGAAGAATTAAAAAATTAAATTCGGGGCTTTTAGCTTCCATTTTTGAAACATGGTTAGAACTGTGTAGCGGAAAAAAATTTTAAATCAATTAATATATATATATATATATATATATATATACGTCTTTTTCTGTATGTGGGTGATCATGGCTTTTCACCTATCCATTTTGTATTTACTATCTGTGAATTGCAAATTAATTATTGAGAAAAACATTGGTTTCCCAGGTTCCCGTACCATCATCAAAGTTAAGCAACGTCGGGCCTGGTTAGTACCTAAATGGATGACCGCTTGGGAATAACATATGTGGGTGATGTAATAGGTTTCGACTTGGAATTGAAAATTTGAAAACCGAGTCCCAATTCCAGTCAGGTTCGTTATAATCACTCTCGCGCAAATCCCCCGCCCCCTATGAAATGTATGACACCAACTCTCTCCAGCTATGAGTATGACTTTTATCAGTAAATCAGTATTATCTCTAAAAAGAATTCTTACAATCTAAACATATTTTCTGGCTTTAAATAACCTGCAAAATCTTGATAAGCCGTAAAAAAAAAAAAACATTGTTTTGATTATCTTTTATTTATTAAAGACATTTCTTATGTTTAACGTTGTTATTTATAGATACAAGTATTTAAGCAAATGCTCTGTTTATGATAAACAGTATTAAATAACATTTACCGGCCTGAATGTCCGAGAAATTTTCATAGAAAATATTCGTTCTTTGACAGGATTCGAACCTGCATCCTATTCAGACCGGTAAATGTTATTTAATACAGTTTATCATAAACAGAGCATTTGTTTAAATACTTGTATCTATAAATAACAACGTTAAACATAAAAAATGTCTTTAATAAATAAATTGTCGGACCTTGTCCATTTCTTAATATATTATCTTTTATCTATTTATTTCGCATTTTTGTTGCTTGCTTTTTGTAACCGCTTCCTACAGATTTCTTGTCTTTGATTCCAATATTTTTTTTTTCCTTTCACGCTTGCCTTCATTTTGCGAAATCATTCTTCATACCTGCACACGATTTTTTTTTCTTTCGTCGCCTATTCTATTCATTCGGTTCGCCATCTTTTTCCTCCTCTTTTTCATTCCGTCCCTCTTTCTTTTTGATTGTCATCCCTATTCTCTCTATTTTGTTTTTCTTTCCTTTCTTATATCTTTACGTTCTTCCAGTTCATCGTATGATGCCTTCTTCCTAATTATCTTTCTGCTTTATTTCTTATTATACTTTTATTTTTCTTCATCGATTTTTATTATCGATCTTAGCTTTTTTCTCTCTCTCTCTCTTTCTTTCCATCTTCTTTTCTTTATTTTTATTCGTTTTTCAGCCGTCTATTCCTTCCATACTTTTGTCTTTCCTTTTTTCTGCCCGTTCGGTTGTTCTTGTATTTCTCCCATCCGTACTTTTTAATTTAAATCCATCTTTCATTCTTATTTCCTTTTTTTTTTTTCGTTTCTTCTTTATCACATTCCTTCTTTTTATTTTTCAATCCATCTTTACTTTTTATTTCGTTAATCTTTAATTTTTCCGACATTGATTCATTATATTTTAAATCCATTTTTATTTCTTCTTTATTTCAGGTTTTTTTTTTTTTTCAAATTTATTATTTTTATTTAAAAACTATATTTCTTTCTTTTATATTTAATTTTCATTCTTTTTCTCTTTCCAAAATTCGTTCTTTTTTATTTTCATCATTCTTTTATATTTCTGTTTTCTTTCGTTTTTTTCCTTTTTTCAATTTTCATACTCCGTTTCTGTAGTTATAAGCCATCTGTTTTCTTTTGATTTCAGTGTTTAATTTGCTTTTTTATTCCATTCCTTGATTTTATTTTAAAATCATTATTCTTTTTCATTTTTATTTCCATCTATTTTTCTTTTGTATTTTAATTCTCTTTCGTTTCTTCTTTCTCATAATCCTTCATTTCATTTTAAATCCATTTTTCTTTCATTTCCTTCTCGGTTTTCTTTCGTTTCTTCTTTTTCAAATTCTTTCTTTTTTTCATTTTAAATCCATGTGTCTTCCTTTTTTATTTCAGTTTCTATTTGTTTTTTTCTCCCATTACTTGTTTTTTTATTAAAAGAATACTTCTTTTTCATTTTTTTTTTTTTGGTTTCCTTTCATTTCCTCTTTCTCCCACTCATTCTTTTTTATTTTAAATCTTTCTGTATTTCAGTTTTTATTTGTTTTCGTTTTTCTCACATTCGTTCTTTTTATTTTAATACCATCTTTCTTTTATTTTCCCTTGGCTTTCTTTCGTTTCTTTTTCGCATTCTTTCTTTTTCATTTTAAATCCATCGCCCTCTCTCTTTTTATTTGTATGTATTTGGAATCCATCTTTTTTTTCTTTTTTATTTAATCTTTCTTTCTTTTCTTCTATTCTTTCTCCTCATTTTAAATCCATTTTCTCGTGAATATTTCTCTCGCATTATCCTTCAACTTAATTAATGTTTCTTTTTGTTTTTTGCTTTTACGATGCTCCAACCTTTTTTTTTGTCTTTTCCTGAACTCTTTCTTCTGTGTTTCTGTAAAAAAAAAAAAACCTCTTTAATTTGAACGAATTTTACCAGTTTCCTTTTCTTCATTCATATATTTGTTTCAGATTTAGAAATTAAAACAAAATGAATCAAAAAGAATATCCAGTTCTTTGCCTGCCTGCCGATGCACTTATTTTGATTCTCTTCTTTATTTTTCTTATTTCAAAAGCTATTTATTTATTCATTCATCCATTGTTACATTAGTCGTAAATATTTTATTTAACCATCGTGGCATGATAAACAGTTTTCTTGTTATTTATTTTCTATCTCTAAGTTTCCTTCTTAACCCTACAGCTACACTTTCGGATTCTCTGAACATTTCTTTCTTTCTTTTTAAATGTGCATATATATATACATACATATATATCTATATCTATATATATATATATATATATATATTTGTGTGTGTGTGTGATTCCCATTCAGCAACACTGCTTCTGCACGACGAAACATGAGATGTTCTAACTGTTTTCACCTCAGGAAGCTTAGTAGGCTGAGTGTACATCAGCCATATTTGCACTAATGTCCTTGAGAATGTCATGAAGCTAACGTACTTTCTGCACTAACATATCCCCATTTATTTTAACAAAGGTCTTTGCACCGGTATTTCACGCTGGTTGCCAGTACCATTTGAGATTAGGTCCCATTATCGATTCAAGAGTAATTTCGATGAATAGTCTGTCTTCTTAATTCTTGGTTTGGTTTGGTTTGGTTTTGTTTTATGGCACATCAACCTCATTGGATCATTTAATGCCGACAAGGTTTTTATTGCTGGTAATATTTTTATAATATAACATAATATTATTTTTGGTTTTAAATCAAGTACAGTACCTTTCTGAAGGATTTTCATCTTTATATCAAGAAACTGATTCGATCCGTTAGTTGTTTGGTCTGGTTTGATTAGTTTTGTTTTACGGTATATCAACCCGAATTGTTTTTATTGGTGGTAAAATATATCGCTGGTAATAACTTTTTTTATTCAAAAATGTATTCCTGGTAATAATTTTCTTCAAAAATGCATTGCTTATAATATTTTATTCCAAAAATATATTGCTGGTAATATTTTTTTTTCAAAAATATACTACTGTTATTTTATTTATTTATTTTATTTTATTTTTTTATTTTTTTCAAAAATGTATTGCTGGTAATATTTTTTTTCCAAAATGTATTGATGGTAAAAACTTTTCAAAAAAATATTGCTGGTATTAAAACCTATTTTATACTTTCATTGTGTTTTGACCGCTTTTTGAGGAAGGTTAACTATTTGTCCATAGCTGGGACCCTGACAAGTCCCACCACCCCGGGTCATTGTGGGCCTGAGAACAACTGCAGGTGGTTCCACGCTTCACAAAACCTTCTGACCAGAGGACTGTTTGATGTAGTTTATCGTCTTACCAAGGACGGCCTAATTCTTGTTCTTTTATTGTTCTCTCTACTGAATAGCGTTTTTTTTTCTTCTCATAACCACTAACACTCAGTGACTTAGTCTCTAAGACCTCGTGTCTTAGTGAATTTATTTTTTATTTATTTACGTTTTTTTAATAATTTTTATCCAATACAAGGCCCAAGTGCCGCTTAAGGTAGAGAGTGTCTGAGTGGTGTTGTATGAACGTAAGTAAAGTTAAGTAGTGAAGTTTCTGGCGTTATTCAGGAAAGATAACGCCTAATTCTAGAAGAGGTCAAGGTTGTTGCCGTTGGGAAAACGAGCAAATGGACAGATTTTAGAAGGAAGCGGAAGCCCAATCGTAAAGAGGAAACAAGGTACAAACCAATGCTACTGTTCAAATGAGTTCAAAGAAGTATGAAACAGACAATAATCGAACCTCTCTACTCCGATGGGAGAGAAGAAAAAATAAATAAATAAGTACACAATTGCCAAGTTCAGGCGAAGACATTCGAAGTATAGAGTTTAAGTAGATTTAAGAAGGAACACGAACACCCAATCCTAAGCAATAAATAAGGGATAAACCTCTACTCCTGTTCAAAAGACTGGGAGGATTATGAATAGGAAGAGAGACGAATCTATCTTTTCCTACTGACGGAGGAGAAAAATACATAAATAGTTAGTAAAAAAACAATTCAGATTTCAAGCGGAGACGGTCGAAATATAGAGTTTAAGTAGATTTTAGACGAACCGGAAACCCAGTCTTAAACAGGAAAGAAGGGATAAATTTCTACGTCTTTTCAAAAGTCTTGGGAGGATTATGAACAGGACGATAGACGAATCTATCTTTTCAAACTAAGGGAGGAGAAAAATAAATAGTGAAAAACAATTCAGATCTCAGGCGGAGACGTTCGAAGTATAGATTTTAAGCAGATTTTAGAAGGAACCGGAAACTCAATCCTAAACAAGGGATAAACCTCTACTCCTGTTCAAAAGACTGGGGAGGATTACGAACAGGACGATAGACGAATCTATCTTTTCAAACTGAGGGAGGAGAAAAATAAATAGTCAAAAACAATTCAGATATAGAGATTAAGAAGACTTTAGACGAACCAGAAACTCAATCCTAAGCAAGGGATAGACTCTACCCCTCATCAAAAAAACTGGGAAGGAGTGTGAAAATTACATTAAAAAAAATAATCTCCTTTTTCTAAGGATTTTATGATGAATCCGGCATCAAGAGTCTCAAGAGGACTCAAGGCATGAAGTGTGTGAAGTGAATGTAAGAGTAGAAAATGAAGATTATGAAGTATGGGGGATAGTTTAAAGATTTAATGTTGACCTAAAGAGGTTAAGATTGTCGTGTGATGGGAACCACTCACGCAGGAGTCTGTGGCACAAAGTGTCAGTTTTTAGAGACTATCGATGTTTGAATGGGTGGAGTTAGTCCGGGCATTCGTCATGGAAATAGAGACCGAATAGGCTCAGGATTGTGAAGTAGCGTCAGTGGAAAGAGGTTGCAGGCTGAGAAATATACCATCCCCACGAAGCCGCCTAAAAGATGTTGAACGCTATCAATGCTGGAAGTGGTGCATTGAGGAACTCGTATCAGATGCGTCAGGATCTGCCGTATATTTGGTTTTATATGTCGCCTGTAAAGTTAAATCGTAGCAGAAACATCCAACTGCTTTCTGTAGTGGAATAATGTGCCTACTATTTTTACAGTAACTTTAGCAATTTTTAATGCACCTCAAAGCAAGGCAATAATGCCACTAAGATGCAAGAGAATATTGAGCGTGAGAGAATATAAGAAAAAAATCACTTATAAAGAGGAAAAAAAGAACATGAATGAAGAAGACAGAAGATAACGACTGGAATATATGTGTATATATATATATTATTCCAGTCGTTACACACACACACACACACACACATATATATATATATATATATATATATTCCATCGTTATTCATATATATATATATATATATATATATATATATATATATATATATATATATATATATATATGTGTGTGTGTGTGTGTGTGTAAATGACTCTCCCGTCAGTTTCGACGTATTATGATCTAACAATTTTTCCAATTGATTCAGTTATGAATTTTGTGCGATAATCTTTAGTGGCACTTAAGACCCGCTGGTGATTTGCAAAAGAGGCCGCATATGGAGCAAGAGTGAGGATTGTGGGATGAGGTCACTTTTAGATTAGCTGACCTTTTAGATTGGCTGACCTTTTAGATCTTGCTCTCGTTTCTTGAAGACGATTCATATTATCAAATTTAAATCTGCTGGGTCCACTAAAAGACGTTGATCTTCACTCTACAGGATCCAAGGCTAAGTGCTCGAGTATGTTATGAAGTATATTGACAGCTGACAAGTTGTTCTTCAGCTTGTCCTTGTATCTAAGCCATGGGCGTCCTACATTCCTGTAGCCATGATCTAACTGGCATTAGGATCCTGGATATCCTGTCTTCAGACATTCTCAAGACATGACCGGTCCCCTGCAACTGAGACTGTACGAGGGAAGTCTCGATTCCTCTAATATTACACCTGTTAAGCAGGTCTACAGTGGATGTCCTCTCTTGAAGGCTAACTCCACAGATGGCACGCAGACAGCTCTTAAAGAATACATCCAGCTGGCGTGTATGATACCTTTATGGAGTCTCCGACTCTGAGCCGTACAAAAGAATGGAAATGACAACAGCTCTGTAAACCCGAATTTCCGCATCCAGACGGATACCACGCTCATCCCACAAGCAATGGTGAAGTTTCCCGAAAGCACTGGTAGCCTTAGCAATCCAATGCATGATTTCAGCATCTAAAGTTCCACTGTAGTCGACTTTACTACCAAGATAGGTGAAAGACTTTACATAGTTCAGGGCTTTGTCTTCTACTTTCAATGGTCTCTCTGGAAATTTGTAGACTGGTGGTTTTTGTTTCACAGCACGGAATTGCTTCTTCAGTTTTGTTTCTGCTAAGTGTAATACCAAAGGTTTTACATGCAGCAGAGAAACGATTTATTAGATGCTGGGCCTCCTCAAAGGATGTTGCCACAAGAGCAGCATCATCAGCAAACAACAAATCACGAATAATATGCGTACAAAGGTGGGTCTTGGCTTTGAAGCGCTAATGATTGAAGAGTCCGCCAGTTGTTCGAAACTGAAATTTGACACCACTCTCTGTGTCTGCAAATGCATATTTCAGCATCACTAAGAAAAAGACAAAAAGGATCGGGACCATGACACATCCTCAAACGATTCTGACATCATACCATCAGACACGATATTAGCTTTCATTCCTTCATGAAAGGAGATGATGACCGTTAGCTTGTTTTCTGGGATGCCGAGTTTCCTCAAGACTTACCAAAGAGCCTATCGATTCACAGTGACAGAGGCATTCGCCAAGTCCAACTCATTTTTTTCTCGCGAATCTTCTCTGCAACTTCACGAAGAGAAAATATCATGTTAATGGTGCCACGACCCGACCGAAAACCACACTGCGAACATGAATGAGGAAGACATGATAACGATTGGAATAATAATAATAATATATATATATATATATATATATATATATATATATATATATATATATATATATATATACACGCACAGAATAAACAGTGAGATATTTGTTAAAACCGTACACGTTAAAAAAGTGGTTCATTTCAAGTAGGAAAACCAAACTTGCAGAGCAATTTAATATCTTAAAAAGAGAGGTGCCGAATGAGGGATTTAAGTTGTTGATTTTCCTCCCATTGATTTCCTGATCATACCACCTGCCGAAACGTCGGCAGTCGAAACAACGGTAGTATTTCCATGAGCATTCTTATCTTTTTTAAAATATATATATATATATATATATATATATATATATATATATATAAAACAGACAATTTAGTTCCATGTAATAAATTATTACACCACAAACCTTTTTAAAAAGTGATCATCAGACCTTACTTCCAAAACCGGGTTTGGAAGTAAGTTCGATATCCGCAGTCCTTTTTAAAAGGGCTGTGGTGAAATAATTTATTACATGGAACCTTAAAGTGGTCTGTTTTTATTAAAATTATTTGCTCTTAATTTAGATTGAGCTCTCTGGATTTTATCCTCCTTAGGTTTACCCATACGGATTACCTAGTTTTTCATAAACTATATATATATATATATATATATATATATATATGTGTGTGTGTGTGTGTGTGTGTGTGTGTGTGTGTGTGTGCATATGTTTGAAATTAATTTAAATCCTTTATGAGCTTCCGATCCTTAGCTATGATTAATTTATGATAAAGATGTCATTTTCGTTTATGATCGATTTAATCAAGATTCTTCTGCTAAGCTTAAAGAGCAATTGAACATTCTAAATGTTCAAAGTAGAGCCCAACAGTGTTATGAAATCTCGGAGAATTCCAGTAAGATATCTTTAATGACTTCCAAGATCCAACGGTTCAGAGCTCAATCTAACAAATGGACAAGTTTGCTGTTACGCCCGGTATCTATGTTTTACTTACATATTTAGAGTTCACCAATAAATAACCTTTACGAGATTATATGCCGATTAACAAACAAAAAACAACCAACCAACTGTCCAATGTACTTTTTTCATGAGATGTTATAATAGGTACCTCCATGAGATTGCTAAGAAAGAGACTAGCTTGATGAAAAAGACGTCAAATTTGACGAAAACAAAATTTTATCGTCTAAATGTTTATATTATTATTAAGAGGAAAGATCTAAGCTTATTTCAATTATTTTTTTAAAATTTTTCGTTCTTTTTGGAACGTTCTAAATTTTGATTAAAAAAAGCCTTGTTTCTCTTTGTATCAGCGGAACTAATAAAATAACATAGACAGTATACACTGCGTGCCAAATTATTATCGAGATAACATTTTTTCACACAAAATTTTCACACAATATTAGCAACACTGACCTGCGCAATCACGGAAATTTTCGTACTGATCTGCTCAATGTAAACAAACTGGCGCCATATTTGTTATCAGCACGGTGATTTGAGCGTGCCAAATTATTAGGAAGGTTTAGTAAAATTCCCAGAATTGAGCAAACAAAACGTTTATTAATGTTGCACGTGAATGTTTATGATCAAAAGAAGCTAATAAATAAGATAATCAAACAAATAATAAGACAGTTTTAAACAAATTAATAGGGAATGTGCTTTCCCTGTTTTGAAATTACTTGAAGAAGTCGACGAGACATAGAATTTGTTAATTGTAGGATGTCATCTGCTGTACTGCCGCGAGATATGTCAAGAATTGCTTCCCACAACTCAGCGTTGCCCCTGAATTGTCGTCCGTTGGTATACAGTCTTCGCTTCATGATGCTCCAAAGGTTTTCGATTGGGTTCAAATCCGGAGAATTTGCAGGCCACTTCATTTTTCGAGGTCCATCGAAGCCTAACTGTTTCAAATATTTAGTAGTTTTGTGAGCAGCATGTGAGGGAGCATTATCTTGCATAAAAACAATGGCCCTTCTGAAGGCAACTCTTTGCCTTTGCATCCACGGCTCAAGATGCTCCTTCATAAACGCTATGTATGCATCAGCAGTCGTTTTGACGCCATTTGGTACTCTCCATGGGCCCACTAATGTTTTTCCAATAATACCACCCCAGATCATTATGCCTCCACCACCTTGTTGGCGTCTCAAACGCTGATGGCGATTCTGTCCGTTCATTACCCAGCCTTTGAACCATCTATCTGGCCCACCAAGTGTCGCTCGAGTTTCGTCTGTGAACAAAACTTTAGAGAAGTCAATCTTCATATTGTCCTCGGCCCATTTCAATCGATTTTGAATGTGATTTCTCGTCAACGGAGGCTTCGATGCAGGTTTGACTGTTGTTGCCATTTCCCTCAGATACCGACACCGAGTACTTTTAGACACAGTAGGATCCCCAATACGACTGAAAAACTCTTGACTGGTGAGTCCAGGGTTCTTCATGGCCTCTCGTTTAAGTCGTGACATGAGACGACGTGAAATAACACTCGCCCTTTTGCGTACTTGTGTAGGGTCGGCGATGAACGTTTTCACTGTTGGATGACACCTCCCTATCATTTTAGAAATTTCTAGGGTAGATTTACCTTTTGAGAGTTCTGAGGTGATAGTTTTCTTTTCAGCATCACTTAAACTGCTTTTACGGCCCATCTTTTCACTAAATTCTTACACTTTTCTAATAATTTGGCACGCGCAAATCACCGTGCTGATAACAAATATGGCGCCAGTTTGTTTACATTGCGCAGATCAGTGCGAAAATTTCAATGATTACGCAGGTCAGTGTTGCCAATATTGTGTGAAAATATTGTGTGAATTGATGGGACGATTTTTGAAATATTTGAAAAAAATAATAATTTGGCACGCAGTGTATACAATTTTTAGCACTTTTTTTTGTATGACACACATTAATTGGAAAATCTTGCAAAAATAAAAATAATTGTCGGATGTCAATGAAACTTTCAGGAACTATTCACAGATGATCGAAATTATTATGAATATGTTTCTTTTTATTAAAGTCTTGGCAGAAATACTTTTTTATATTTATTATCCCCCCACCTTACTAATTTTATGAAAACGCTAGAAAATCGATCGTGTCAGGTTTAGTGATTACAATAGTTAAAAGCACAAGGCTTTGAGGAATGCAAATAATTTTTTTTTTTTTTGTTTTTAATTGCATCCACCCCTACATGAAAATCAGCTCTGAATTGTAACATACAAAACTCAATAAAACAAAGATATTATTTAATTTCAAATTCTTTTGTTTGCTTTTAATTGTTTTTATGAATATGGACAATATTTTCTGAAAGCAAAAAAAATTTTGGAAGAAAAATGAATTTTTAATACAATTATTTGTTATTTTTTAATTATAATAGATTTTTAAATTTAAGTTGTTAAAATATTATAAAATTAGTTAAAAGCCGCATCGGGTTTCCTAAGTCTCCTTATGAGATAGATCTTTTTAGCACGTTGTAAATTGTATCATTTTGAATAATCAGAAGGTCAGCAGTAATTAAGAAATGCAATTTTGTGTTTATAATCGGGCTGTAATTATAAAGTACGGAAGACCAACCAGAATACAATTAAGTTGTTTTATTTGAGTTAAGCATTGTTCACCGCAGTTAAGGTTTTACTTTTGCGAAACACGTGTTGAGAAGTTAATTTGATTTTTCAATTTCAACTGAGAAGGGTACCTACAAGTATCAGTATCATCTTATGAAATTTATATGATCTTATTTTTATATTAATCTCAGTTATGACATTTTTCCATAAATGAAATTAATAAATAAAAAGAATGGAAATACGAATAACACAGTAAAATGTAATAAATGTACATAAAATTATAGTATTTTATGTACACTTCTGATAAAATTTCATGAGAAAGGTACCAATAAATTAATTAGATACCTTTCTTATGAAATATGAAATTTAATCTCACTCTTAACAGTCTTATTTTAGTTTCTTTATATTTTCCATAAAGCATCGTAAACGTAAAGATGAAAGCTAAGTACAGAAAAAAAATTAGAGCGCTGAAAGTTTTCCTTAAAAATAACGAGGTAAATAATTTGTTCACTTAAATGTAAATAATTTCACTTTTCTCCTTCCGTAGGACAAATTATCCTCACGGAATCCGTCAGTATGTCATTCATCATCTGTCAAGTGACGCGAAAGTTTATGACTTGCTTTGTTTTATTTTCAAATTACATCTTTTCGGCGCAGAAGCTAAGTTAAGCTTGGTTCAAAATATTTTAAATAAACATAATTTCTGATTTTCTTAAAATAAGTTTTGAAAGAATGATAATTGATATTTAAAAGAATTTCAAACTGAGATTTTCAGTTTTTTTATAAAATGGAAGAAAAATGTTTGCAATCTGTCAATTTTGCTGACTCAAAAATAAAAACAAGATTATTATCGAAAATTTCGAACGTACTCGGAACGATTAAAAAACGCCAGAATACTTTGATCTTTCCTCTTAATAATAACATAAATATTTAGACGATAAAATAATAATAGAATACTTTGATCTTTCCTCTTAATAATAACATAAATATTTAGACGATAAAATTTTGTTTTCGTCAAGTTTGGCGTCTTTTTCATCATGCTATGCTCTTTTTTAAGTGATCTCGTGGTGGTACCTATAGTTAGAATGTCACCGCCCACACTGCTTTCTAAGAGTGTCCGACTCAAAAGGTGCATTCTAAATAATATACATATATTATTGAAAATCTTCATTCTTCTCCATGTTCGTACAAATACATTTACATGGATTATTTTTTATAGAGGAGTTTTACAAATTTAATAGCAATAGAAAATGTTGATGCATTCTTAAACTTGAATATGTGTACAGTAATTTGTTTTAATTCGTAACTAATTATTAAATAAATAAACTGAAGCATTCTTCAATAAACAAAAGTTGAATAGAATGCCAGGATATTGTAATTCAATAAACAAAAAAGTTAATAAAAGGTCAGGTTATTTAAAACGATTTTATTCTGAAAATAATAACCAATGAGAAACTTGTAAAAAAAAAAACAAAGTAAAAGATCCCCCCCATTACCTGAAACCCTGAAATATAACCCCTGAGGTAGAATTTTATCCTCAGGTACCCGACAAGTGGGTACAACCGTACTTTCCCGGTTTCTATTTTTATTTTCAGAAGAAGAAATAAATTTTGACAAATCCTTCTTCTTCTTTCTATGTGTCGTGTCCCTTCAGGACGTTGACGGTCATGGTTCTCCACCATTTCTCCTTCTTTGCAAATCTTAATAAATGTTATCTTTTTATTTTATCTCTCCTAAACATTGGCCCGCCATCCATTTACTCAAGCTCATTCTTCTTCTTTCTATGTGCCGTGTCCCTTCAGGACGTTGACGGTCATGGCTCTCCTGTTTCTCCTTCTTTGCAGATCTTAATAAATGTTATCTTTTTATTTTATCTCTCCTAAACATTGGCCCGCCATCCATTTACTCAAGCTCATTCTTCTTCTTTCTATGTGCCGTGTCCCTTCAGGACGTTGACGGTCATGGCTCTCCACCATTTCTCCTTCTTTGCAGATCTTAATAAATGTTATCTTTTTATTTTATCTCTTCCAAACATTGGCCCGCCATCCATTTACTCAAGCTCATTCTTCTTCTTTCTACGTACCCTGACCCTACTGGACGTTGGCGATCATGGCTCTCCATAATTTCCTTTTCTTTTTAGATATTAATAACTCCTGTCTTTTTGCTACCTCTCCTAAACATTGGTCCGCCATACATTTACTCAAACTCATTCTTCTTCTTCTTTCTATGTGCTCTGGCCCGTCAGAACGTAAGTGATCATGGCTCTCCACAATTTTCTGTCCTTTGTAACTCTTAATAAATTTTGTCTTTTTGTTATCTCTGCTAAACATTGGTTCGCCATATATTTACTCAAACTCATTCGCCTTTTTTCAATATGCCATGTCCCTTCAGGAAGTTGTCGATCATGGATCTCCACAATTTCCTTTCCTTTATATAACTTAATAAACGTTGTCTTTTTGGTATATCTCCTAGACATTTGTCCGGCATCCATTAATTCAAGATTATTATTCTTCTATTTGCCGTATCCCTTCCTAAAAGTAGGTGATCATGGCTCTCCATAATATCCTATTCTTTGTAGCTCTTAATAAATGTTGACTTTTTTATCGTTCCTAAACGCTGTTCTGCTATCCTCGCATGGTGTGAGCTTTGAATGTGACAACAGCCACTAAGGACCAGGTACCATTAGGGACCAAGTGCCGGATATAATCGTGTATAAGACGAAATTTTTTACTGTGCGCCCGCTGAATTTTTTGTATGAATTGTAACCTCTCCCCCCAAAAATATTACTTGTATATAATGCAATCTGTCACTGAAATGCATGATTTTTAACCTCTTCAAAAATTTACTTGTGCATAGTGCGCAAAATATTGTTAGAATATGCAGACCTCAGCAGTACAAAATCTTGCAAAACTCGTCCACTCTAAACATTTCGTGATCTAAAATATTCAATAGCGCGTCTTGAGTAGATTCACGTCAGTATTAGATGTAGTTAATTGAAAATCAGGTGTAATCCGGTCACGTGAATTTAAGTATACGTGTAAGTAAGAATTTTTGAAAAAGGGTTTATAAAAGAAACTGATATATGTGAAATTACCATTTCCTTATTTCCTCATTGCTTTTACTTCACATATGGATTCGGGCCACCTGCAGATGCATCAGTAAGGCTTAATGCAATTGTCACTTACCGATAACCGAATTATATGTACATTATTGCTTTTTCATTTATTTCGTAATTGTCTCCAGAATATTTACCGGCCCACCAGTAATGCGCGCATCATTATCCTATACAGAGTCAATATATGCTTTTTTCACAGCATCTTTCTTCAGGGCCTTTCCAGTGATGACATGTACTGTTGTTCGTTAGATGCTGTAAGTGTACTTTTTCTTTTTACATGTTTACACACACACACACACACACACATATATATATATATATATATATATATATATATATATATATATATATATATATATAATAAAAAAGAGGTTGTAGTGTTTCCAACGAGAGAAAATATATATATTAAAAAGAAGAGAAGGGAGGTGCCGCAATTTAATTCGACATTCGGATTACTAACACAAAAACAGAGAATGTCTCATATCTAGAATATTTAACATCGAAAAACATAAGGAAAAAATTAATTATTTTAATAATATGTGGAAATTTCCGCTTTTACCTGAAGACGGTCACGAGACCAGAAACACGTGTAGTAAAATTATGGAAAATAAAGCATGATATTTTTTTCTAAAAAAAAAACACATTACAACCACAAACATTTGCGGCACCTCTCTTCTGTTCTTTTTAATATATATATATTTTAAATCAATTAATTTATAATATTAATGCTCTGTAAATTTATATTGAGCACTATTTTGTAAAAATAAAATATCTATAAGAACACCGGATTTTATATCTTACTGTTCTTTCTTTTATTTATATAATATATATATATATATATATATATATATATATATATATATATATAGATATAGATATATATATATATATATATACTGCACTTTTCTAGTGGTTTCGATAACACAAAGTACAATCATCACTCTCAGTGTCCATAATTGGGCCTAATCGATTTTCTTTCATTAGTTTGTTTTGTTTTATTTTGTTTACGGCATGTAAACATCTCAATGTGTTATTTAATGCCGACAAGATTTTTATTTCTGGTAATATATTTTTAAATATATTGCTGGTAATATTTTTCTTTCAAAAATGTGTTGCTGATAATATTTTTTTCCTAAAAAATGTATTACTCGTAATGAATTCTTTCTTAAAAAATGCATTGCTAGTAATTATTTTGTTTCTTCAAGAATTTATTGCTGGCATTAAAACCTATTAATTACACTTTCATAGTTTGGGTGTTAACTATTTGCCCATAGCTAGGACCCTAGCAGGTGCTACCACCCCTGGTCACGGTGGATCTGGGAACACCAGCAACCAAGAGGTGCACCACGCGCCTCAAAAACTCCTCTTAAGAGGCTTTGCTGTTGGACTTAGCTTATCGTCTTACCCAGGACGTGATTTTGCTTGATAATGTCCATATTTTTACTTCTCTGCCTGTTTGCACAGGTCATTATCACATAGTACCTCTAATCTTTTATAAGCATAGAACTCGTCCACAAACGACAAGGTTAATTACGCGTCGCTCAACCGAATCTGCCTCCCCCCCCACTTTGATTGCAAAGTTCCAATCCCTTACCCTCTGCTTACAACCAGAGTGAGTACATATTTAAAACATTTTTTCGCCCTTGGAAGTGCTGTCTGATGAACCAGGTAAAAAATCTACACCTGGGGTAATAAATTATAACCAATAAACCCTTAAGGTTGTCTGTTTTCTATTAAAATATTTAAATTAATATATATATATATATATATATATATATATATATATATATATATATATATATATATATATATATTCTATCCGAATTACTTGCGCATTGCTATGTGACACAATTTTTCTTTTTGATGATTGATTTTTAATCATTGTTATAATTTGTGGAGAAAAATGATGTATTTCAATATTATTCTATGATCTTGCCGATGTGATCTCCATTTTCTGGCTTTCTCCTTCTCTATTTTGGGTAGGAGACATTCCCTTTTTCAAATTTAAATCTAATTTAAATCAAAGGCAAACAATTTTTCAGTGGTGGGTGTGCAAAAACAGCTTGATCTGACTCCTTTGATATGTATTTGATGCAATGCTTGATTGAATTACTTGATGAGTAGATTTCAACATTGATATGACAGTTGAATTGTCACAACAAATATGTATTGTAAGGCACTACCCACTGATTGGTGAATTCTTGCTCAACCTGACGTCCATATTGTTTAATTTTCATCTTGCCGATATGACCTCCATCTTCTGGCTTTCTCCTTCTATATTTTGGATAGGAGTCATTCCTTTTATTTTTTTTATTTAAATCAAAGGGAAAAACATTAAAAGATTTCATTTTAATTTTAATCAAAAGGAAAAAGATTATCAGTTACTAAACGACGAAAAGGACAAATAACGACGGCATTCTACGCACAAACGCACACGCAGACACACAGACACGCACACACAGACACGCACTCTCACGCATGGACACGCACTCGCGCGCACAGACACGCACACGCGTACACAGACACGCACACGCGCGCACAGACACACACTCGCGCACACAGACACGCACACCTACACTATTAAAAAAAACTTGCAAAAATGAAAAGTGAATATAAAAAAGAAAAATCGAGAAGCATAAGCAGTCAATTGCTGGTATCTGCTGACTAGTGGACAGAGTGATTCTCGGAAAGTAAGTCTACGAAACTCTGTAGTCGGGATGCTGAAGGTAACATCATTCAGCTAAGTAACAATCCTTTTACTTGTATTAATTCTCTGCAATTGCTAGACCGCAGCTATGAAATTTGCTTCACTGTCTCGGGCTTGAAAATCTTTCTCGCCAGAATGTATTTTACACATTTATAACTTTACCATAGGTCTATGCATATGGTCTGGTGCTTCTGCTATGTATTTAGAGATTCTTGATAAAATGCAAGAAATAATCTGCAAAGGTTTTGGTTCTGATCTGGCACCGCGCTTGCAATCACTTTCACACCGCTGTAACGTATCCTTCCTGTGCCCTTTCTATAAATGTTTTGAGGTTAAATGTTCTGTAGAGCTTTCCAATTTGGTTTCCTAGAAAGCATGAATTTAAGCGCAATACAAGATTGTGAGAAAGATCTATCATTTCAGAGTTGAAATGGATACATGCAACCATAAGTTCTATGCAGTTTATTCTGTCGCACTTCTCGTGTGTGGAACTTTCTTTCGACCGCTTGCTTCCCAATCAACTTCCATCTTCAATAATTTAAACGCAATGTCTATCGTTACCTTTTATTTTTATAACTCCTGTTCTCTCTGCTTAAAAGTAGTTTTTTCTCATATTCTCTAACACTCAGTAACCCCCTTATGTCTTAGGGGCTTTATTGCCTTTGACCTTCAAAGATTTAAATGCAATGCCAATCGTTATTTCTGCCTTCTTAATTCTTGTTCTTTTATTGTCTTCTCTCCTTAATAGTAGTTTTTCTCATATTCTCTAACAATCCCCTTATGTCTTAGAGGCTTTATTGCCTTTGACTTTCAAAGATATATATGCAATCTCTATCTTTATTTTCTGTCTTAATCTCGTTCTTTTATTGTCCTTTCTCCTTAATAGTAGTTTTTCTCATATCCTCTAACAATCAGTAACCCCCTTATGTCTTAGAGGCTTTATTGCCTTTGATCTTCAAAGATATAAATGCAATCTCTATCTATATTTATCTATATTTTCTGTCTTAATTCTTGTTCTTTTATTGTCCTTTCTCCTTAATAGTAGTTTTTCTCATATTTTCTAACACTCAGTAACCCCTTTGCATCCTAGTGGCTTTTTGTTTCCACAGTTATCTTTAAAGTGCAATAATTTCAAACTGCAATGTCAATCATTATCTTCTCTCTTCTTAATTCGTATTTTTTTATTGTCCTTTCTCCTTAATTTCTTTTTTCTCATATTTTCTATGCACTCAGTAACCCCTTTGCATCCTAGTGGCTTTATTATTTTGATTTTTAAAAGTGAAATTATTTTGAAGTGCAAATTTCAATCATTTTCCTTTTTCTTCTTAATTCGTATTCTTTTATTGTCCTTTTCTCCTTATTTTAGTTTTGCTCATTTTTTTTGTAACACTCAGTAACCCCTTTGCATCCTAGTGCTTTTATTACCTTTGATCTTCAAAGTGCAATAATTTCAAAGTGCAATGTCAATCATTATCTTCCCTCTTCTTAATTCGTATTCAAATTGTCCTTTCTCCTTATTAGTAGTTTTTCTCATATTTTCTAACACCAGTAACCCCTTTTTCATCCTAGTGGCTTTATTACCTTTTGCAAAAGTGCAATGTCAATCATTATCTTCTTCTTCTTAATTCGTATTCTTTTATTGTCCTTTCTCCTTAATAGTGTTTTCTCATATTTTCCATGAATCAGTAACCCAAAGTTTGCATCCTAGTGGCTTTATTGACACAGATCTTCAAAGTGCAATAATTGTCCAGTGCAATGTCAATCATTATCTTCTCTCTAATTCGTATTTTTTATTGTCCTTTCTCCTTAATAGTAGTTTTTATATATATATTTTCTAACACTCAGTAACCCCCTTTGCATCCTAGTATTTTTATTACCTTTGATCTTCAAAGTGCAATAATTGCAAAAGTGCAATGTCAATCATTATCTTGTTCTTCTTAATTCGTATTCTTTTATTGTCCTTTCTCTTAATAGTTTTTTCTCATATTTTCTAACACCAGTAACCCCTTTGCATCCTAGTGGCTTTATTACCTTTTTATCTTCAAAGGAAATAATTGCAAAGTGCAATGTCAAATCATTATCTTCAATTCTTAATTCGTATTCTTTTATTGTCCTTTCTCCTTAATAGTAGTTTTTCTCATATTTTCTAACACTCAGTAACCCCTTTGCATCCTAGTGGCTTTATTACCTTTGATCTTCAAAGTGCAATAATTGCAAAGTGCAATGTCAATCATTATCTTCTCTCTTCTTAATTCGTATTCTTTTATTGTCCTTTCTCCTTAATAGTAGTTTTTCTCATATTTTCTAACACTCAGTAACCCCTTTGCATCCTAGTGGCTTTATTACCTTTGATCTTCAAAGCGAAATAATTGCAAAGTGCAATGTCAATCATTATCTTCTGAGAATTCGTATTCTTTTTTGTTGTCCTTTCTCTCCAATAGTAGTTTTTTCTCATTTTTTTAACACTCAGTAACCCCTTTTGCATCCTAGTGGCTTTATTACCTTGATCTTCAAAGTCCCATTTTTTATAAAATGAATGTCAATCATTATCTTCTCTCTTCTTAATTCGTATTCTTTTATTGTCCTTTCTCCTTATTAATAGTTTCTCTGATATTCTCTAACACTCCGTAACCCCTGACGTCTTAGTGGCATTGTTGCCTTGCTTGGGGTGAAATTATTTAAAACATACGGTTAAAGAGCACTTCTTCTGCATTTGTGTATCTTGGAAATTTCTTAGACGGTAAGGATTTGTTCATTTGAGAGTGTTCACTCAATTTACTTTGTTCTTACTTAATGCCTCTAAGACGAGAGTTCATTTATTGCTCGATCTATTTTTGTTTTCCATTTGTCTTTGCAGCTATTAGGGCCTTTCAGAGTTCTTCCGGCGAAGGTCGATGCCACCCGGACACAATTGGGAAGCAGTCAAAGATTTTGGTAATTCTGTTAAAACAAAACTTGAATGCCGTTTAAAAAAAGAAAGAAAGATAGAAGAAAATTAAAATTAACGAGAAAATGGTAAGCGTGATAAATGAAAGAAAAAAAAACCTCTTTAAAGAAAGAAAGAAAGAAAGAAAGAAAGAAAGAAAGAAAGAAAGAAAGAGAAGAAAAGGAAGAAAGAATTAATGAATGGGAAGGAAGAAATAAAGAAAGAGAAGATTGAACGAATGAAAGAAGGAGAAGCAAGAAAGATAAAGAAAGAAAGAAAGAAAGAAAGAAAGAAAATTAAAAATTAACGAGAAAAATGATAAGCGTGATAAGAAAGAAAGAAAGAAAGAAAGAAAGACGTAAGAAAACAAATATAAAGAAACAAGTGGGTAAAGGAAAAAACATATGAGAAAACAAAGAAAGAATTAAACAAGCAAAGAAAATAGAGAAAGAAAAACAGAAAGCACGCGATATAGAAAGGAAAGAAAGAAAGAAGTGAAACAAGAAAGAAACAAAATGTAAAATAGAAGACACGGTGAAGAAGTGCTGAAAAAATAAATTAAAAAAAAGGAAAAAGAATGAAAGACTACAAGAAAGAAAGAAAGAAAGAAAGAAAGAAAGAAAGAAAGAAAGAAAGAAAGGCTATTGAAAATTGAGACATGATCAAAGTGAAGGAGTAAGCAAGAAAGAAACTGCCAAATCAAGCCGGTCAGAGAGAGAAAGAAAAAACACAAAGTACAGAAAAAAAAGAAATTTCAGAAAGAAAAAGAAAAAGAAAGCACGCGACGGAGAAAAAAAAGAAAGAAAGAAAGAAGCAAACAAAGACGGAGAGAAATAAACACTGCAAAATAGTTATCCGCACGCTAAGGTAGAACTGAAAGAATGAAAAGAAAAAGGGAGTTAGTCAAAAATGGTATATTTTTAAAAAGAAAACATGCATTCGGATATAGCCTTGGATGGCAACGGGTCTAGGAGAATACGACGGGAGAATACAATATATATAGATAGATAGATAGATAGATAGATAGATAGATAGATAGATAGATAGATAATATTAGTGGAAAATATACATACATATGCAAAATATATAAAAATACCCATACATGTATATTTTCAGAAAAAAATTTCAAAGAGGAAGAATCCAGGTAGAACTCAATGTCTAGGGACAGAGTAAGGATATAATAAAAGGCTTAAACACTAATATTCCATGGTCATAATTTATTCCATTGGAATCGTAAATACGATCCAAATCATCAGACCCACAAATTCAAAATGAAAAACAGAAAAAACAACCTGAAATCAAAACAGAATTTAGAGAAAGTGTATATATATATATATGTCACCTCATATTCGATGTATGAAGGCCATACAGCACAGTTCCTAGGAACTGACAGCCAGACCCCAGCACATATGATTTGATTATAGAGGTGAAGGCTTTATGCAGAACCAACCACACTTTTTGAAGGGCTGAATACAGAGACCTGGTGCACTACGTGCCACAAGGTTCCCAAACGACCTTCTCCTAGACAAGTTGCCATCCAAGGCTATAGAAACCAGTCACTCATAGCCGGAGGGAGAAGACGTGGATTAATACCTTTCCCAAGGGTATTAGCGCGTAAGTGAATGTAATGGATTCGACTAGAATTCGAACTCGGCCCTCCGATTCCTGAATCCGAGCCGCCATATTTCTTTTGCTTACGTCTATATTTTTGCCACTTTTGTCATTAACTATCCGACATTGCGAAGCTAGTAGAACAACGTAAACAAAGTAATTTCAAAAGAATTAAAAGAATTACGTTTCAGATACGAAATTGAGCAGATACGTACCCCCGAGGAAAAAAAAATTATATTGATTTGATGGACAAAGAGAAATATTAAATCACTTCAGAGCTTGTAAAAGGTAAAAAGAAGGAAATTGATTGGCAATTATCAATAAATTGTGAAGAGGCTCGTTGAAGAACAGTGACGAATTCGATGCATGTCTGATAAAGGCAAATTGACTACATTAATTCGCCGAACCGTGTATTCTGAACTGCGGAGAAGAGATATATATATATATATATATATATATATATATATATGTTGTTCAATGGATATGAAGTTTTATGAACGTCGGCTCCACGCTTATGCGATCCTCAAACACTTTTTTGTCTGATGACTGTATAAGCGTGAAACCGACAGTCACAAACTCATATCCATTCAAGAAAATATGTTAGCTCTATCACTGATATTGAGCGCTTTCCAAAGCAACACACACACACACACACATATATATATATATATACATATATATATATATATATATATATATATATATATATATATATATATTTCTGTAAATAATTGATTATAATTTGTATGAAATATCCTGCATATCGAATGTTAAATTAATAGCTACGTTGCAAAATTAGTTTTAAATTGGATCGTAAGATTGATTTGATGGACAACGAGAAATATTAAATAACATTAGACCTTGCAAAAGGTAAAACACACACACACACACACACACACACACACACACACGCACACACGCACGCACACACACATACAGGGATCGTGTATCGAACCTCGTTATTAATTTTTCCGGTTTGTATCTAATCGACTACCCCTCAAGTGAATGTAAATATCTGAACGCTTCTTACCATTAGCAAAATAAGGCAAAATTATATGAAACTTTTTTTTAATCAATTTTAAACCCATTATCTTTTAAGGAGTTTCGAAATAGCTATTTTTAACAATTCTAAATGGACAGGGTCTTGTGCATAAACATGGCATGTTAATTTAAAATTGAAAAACAAATTAAATTCCTTTTCTCTATTTCTTATATCCACCGTGTCTCACATTATATGCCACCTTATGCTTGATCGATATATAAAACAACTACTTATTAAAAGTTTATTTACTCAATGATAGCAACATCTATCCTCACAAGATGAAAAGTAATTCAAATTAGCATGAATTGAATTCATTTCTTTAATTTAACTTTGTGGAAATTGTTGAAACTAGTTACAAACTAAACGAAAAAAAATCGATTTTCAACAATTTTAGGGGTTTTCCACTAGTCACAAACACTAAATTACTTTTTAAAATAACGTTTTTTCAGTAATGAAAAATATAGCATAAAATGGCGTCTCCAGTTAGTAAATATAACGGTATTTAAGGTATCAAAATAATTCAAAATGGCGCACATTCCATCAATTTCAAGTGTATTTTCAGTGCTTTCAGAACTTGTGGAAACCATTTTTTTTTAATTATAAATTTATGTGTGATGCCAAAAGTGGTTTATATTAAGAGTTTTCGATCGGAAACATATCGAGTTTCAATTTTAATTTAATTTTCAATTTTAAGGTCTTTGCAGATATAAAGAATTGGTAGCAACTTGTATGAAACAAGCTGCATAATGTATCTCAAATTAATAAGCATTATTTGGTCAATATAAACTTTTATACTTTCTGAATATATAGTATTAGGTAAATAGTTCGTAGATAAAATATATTGTTGGTATTTTTTTAAAAGAGATTGCTGGTAATTTCACTACAAAGAATTATTGCTGGTAATTTCATTATAAAAATGTACAGTTGATTTGTTTTGGAAGGGTTAATAATTCCCATAGCTGGGACCCTAACAAGTGGTACCACCCCGGGTCAAGATGAACTTTAGTATCACAGTAGTTATGAGGTGTGTCCACTATCCTCAGCACCTCCGATGTCCCGATAAAAGGGGCTTTGCTGCCGGATGTAGTTTATCGTCATACCCAGGACTGGAAAAATGGATGCTTTTTAACTGGTGGAAATGGAGAAGCATTTGTACTACGACATCCTTCCTCCAAATAAACAAACGCTGAATCCACACCATGTCCACACAAATGATGTCCCAAGTTGGACCAATTAATGATAGCAATCATCATCATCTTCCTTCGACCTCCCAGTGGTTGGTCGGAATTTCATTAACAATGAATTTGCACATTGCTCAGTCATACACTGCCATCTTCAGATGTTCAATGTCCAACCCTGAAGCCGCAGCCATAGGGTCCTGTAAAGGCAACTTTCTTGTGAAGACACTTCCAGAAGGATGCCACAATCTCCCTCTTCCACTCGGTGGTAGTGACTGGCAAACGGCAATCGCTTTGGGTTTAAGCTTCAGAGTGGTTGATCTCAGTTCTCCGTAAATTCTATCAAGGTAGCAATAGATGAAAAGAATTAGCCAAGAGAAAGGACGGCAACTTCCGTCAGGACAAGAACATACCTAACGCGGTGCGTCCTGGTGTGACGATAAACTACATCCGGGTCCTAGGTATGACGATAAACTACATCTGCGTCCTGGGTATGACGATAAACTACATCTGCGTCCTGGGTATGACGATAAACTACATCTGCGTCCTGGGTAAGACGATAAACTACGCCTAACAGCAAGGCCTCTAATAATACGTTTTTGAAAAATTAATGTTGCCAGCTGTACGTTTTTGAAAAAATAATATTAACAGCTATACGCCTTTTTTTTTCTTTTTTTTTTTAAAAAAAAGAATAGTGTTACCGGCTATACGTTATTGAAAAAATAATATTACCAGCTATACATATTTTTTGTTAAAATAATATTACCAGCTATACGTTTTGGAAAAAATAATATTATCAGTTATAAGTTTGGAAAAATGATATTACCAGCTATATGTTTTTTGCAAAAAAAATATTACCAGCTATACGTTTTGTTTTTTTTTTGTTTGTTTTTTTTTTGTTTTTTTTTTGTTTTGTGTTTTGAAAGAATACGTTTTTGGAAAAAATAATATTACGAGCTATAAGTTTTTGAAAAATAATATTACCAGCTATACGTTTTTTGAAAAAATAATATTACCAGTTATACGTTTTTGAAAAAAATAATATTATCAGCTATAAGTTTGGAAAAATAATATTACCAGCTATACGTTTTTTAGGAAAGAATTATTAACAAAAATAGATTTTTGACAAAGCAAAAATATTACCAGGAAAAAAAAAGTTGTTGGCATTAAATGACCCATTGAGGTTGATAAGCCGTAAAACAAAACGAGCCAAACCAAACCTAACGCGGTGTTGGCTTTTACATCATGGCTGACATGTCTCACTCCAATCGTCGTCATCATTTGATCTTGAATTTTCGGATTGTCACTTATTTCGACCCCTACAATGGTCACAAAATAAGAAGAAATTATATAGAACCCTGTAAAAAAAATACTTAAACAATGCAACCTTTTACCATAAGTCAGAATGCCATTCCCACACTTTCTAAGCTGGCACCATCCAAGAGGTACATTCCAAATAATATGAATATATCATTAAAATGTTTATTCTTTTTATATTACTTTAGAGATGATTGTTTGTTGGTCTAGTTTGTTTGCTGGCATATCAACACCTTATGAGTCATTTAATGCCGAAATTTAATCTTCTTGGGAGCACCGGTAATGTTTCTTTTACAAAAAATGTATTGCTGGTAATTCTAATTTTAAATGTTTGGCCGGTAATGTTTCTTTTACAAAAATGTATTGCTGGTAATTCTAATTTTAAATGTTTGGCCAGTAATGTTTCTTTTACAAAAATGTATTGCTGGTAATTCTAATTTTAAATGTTTGGCCGGTAATGTTTCTTTTACGAAAATGTTTTGCTGGTACTATCTTTTTTTTATATATAAATGTATTGCTGGTATTTATTTATTTTTTTTTTACAAAAATATATTGCTGGCACCTTCACTATAAAAATGTATTTCTGCACACTCATAGTGTTTTCACCTCAGTTTCGGTGTTAACAATTTGCCCATAGCTGGGTCCCTAACAGGTGTTACCAACTCGAGTCAGATTGAACCTGGGTACAACAGAAATTAAGAGGTGGTTCATGTAGATGATAATGATTTACTGATGCGAATCTCACTGATTAATCCATAGCTAAGGAGAGAAGAATTAAATCCATACATTTCCCAAGGATGCTTTCGCGTGAGAGTATAACGAATCCAGTTGGATTCGTTATATAGGACTGATATGACAGTAAGCCAAGAGGATTTTTACAAATTTAATAGTCCTAGAAAATTTCGGTCGATTTTAAAACTTGAATATGTCTACACTAAATTGTTTTTATTCATAATTATTTATTGAATAAATAAACTGAAGCATCCTTCAATAAGCAAAAAGCTTAATAGAATGCCAGAGGAAAGAAAGAAAGAAAGAAAGAAAGAAAGAAAGAAAGAAAGAAAGAAAGAAAGAATATACAAACGAATGTGAAAAGGCGGCAGAAAAGTAAAAATGCAGAAAGGAAAGAAGGAAGAAAAAAGTGAAGGAGGAAAGAAAGAAGAAGATAGGAAGGAAGATAGGAAAAAAAACGAACGAAAAGAAAGAAAAAGGAAACTGTAGAAAGAAAGAAAGAAAAAAAAAGAAAGAAAAATGAAAGAAAAAGAAAGAAAGAAAAGAATATACAAACGAAAATGTGAAAAAAGAAGGTGAAGGGAAAAAGGAAACTGCAGAAAGAAAAGAAAGAAAGAAAGAAAGGTGGAAGAAAGAAAGAAAGAAAGAAAAATAAAATAGGAAAAAGAAGAAAAGGAACGAAAAAGAAAGAAAGAAAAAAGAAAGAAAGAAAAAATGAGAAAGGAACAAAGAAAAGGAAAAAAAGTGAAAGAAAGGAAGAAAGGAAAAGAAAGAAAGAAAGAAAAGAAAGGAAAGAGAAAGAAATACAAAAAAATAGAATGAAGAAACGAAAGAAAGAAAGAAAGAAAAGAGAAATAGAAAAAGAAAGAAAGAAAGAAAGATAAAGAAAGAAAGAAAAACAAAAAAGAAATAAAAAAACAAAAAGAGACATGGGTAAAAAAAAAAGAGGAAAAAAAGAAAGAAATAAAAGAAAAAGAAAAGAAAAAAAAAGAAAACAAAATAAACAAAAGAAAAAAAATATGGGGAAAGAACCTGAAAAGAAAGAAAAGAGACAAAGAAACAAATGAGAAACGGAACAAAAAAAAAATTGGGAAAAGAAAAAATGAAAGAATTAATATGCGAAAGAAAGAAAGAAAGAAAGAAAGAAAGAAAGAAAGAAAGAAAAAAGAAAGAAAGAAAAAAAAGAAAAAGAAAGAGGGAAATAGAATATTGATAAAAAAATAGAACGAAAGAAAAACTGAAAAGAATAGAAAAGAAAACAAAGAAAGAAAGAAAGATAAAGAAACAAAAAAGAAATAGAAAGAAAGAAAGATAAAGAAAGAAAGAAAGAAAGATAAAGAAAGAAAGATAAAGAAACAAAAAAGAATGAAAGAGGGACGTAAGAAAAAATGAAATAAAGAAACGTGTAAAGAGACATAAAGGAAAATAGCGAATGAAAAACGTGAAAATAAAGAAAGAGTGAAAAAAAAGAAGAGAAAATAAAAGATTAAAAAAGAAAAAGAACGTGAAAACAAAGAAACACAAATAAACAAATGGAAACGAAAAAATAAATATGGGAAAGAAAAAAAAAAGAAAGAAAGAAAAAAAATGAAAAGAAAGAAAAAAGAAAGAAAGAAAGAAAAAGAAAGAAAGAAATGAATGAAGGGAAGGGAAGAAATTAAATGCTGATGGAAAATAAACAAACAAAAAAAAGGAAAGAAAGAAAAAAAGAAAGAAATGAGCAGTTAAAATATTGAAAAAAGAAGGAAGAAAGAAAGAAAGAAAGAAAAGAAAAAAAAAAAAAAAGAAAGAAAAAGAAAGAAAGAAAGAAAAAAAAGAAAGAAGAAAGAAAGAAAGATAAGGTAATAGAATATTGATAAAAAGAAAGAAGGAAAAGAGAAAGAAAGATAATCAAGAAAGAAGGAAAGGTAGTAAAGAAAGATGGAGAAGAATAGGAAGAAAACATAGGTGAAGGTTAGTAGTAGAATAGTGAGAAGAAAGAAAAAAAAAAAAAGAAAGAAAGAAAGAAAAAAAAGAAAGAAAAAGAAAGAAAAATATGATGAAAGTTAGGTAATAGAATATTGATAAGAAAAAAAAGAAAGAAGGAAAAGAAAGAAAGATAATCAAGATAAGAAGGTAGGTAGTAGAATATGGAGAAGAATGAAAGAAACATAGGTGAAGGTTAGTAAGTAGAAAAAGAAAGAAAAGAAAGAAAGAAAGAAGAAGGTAAAGAATTGAGAAAAAAGGAAAGAAAAAAGAAATCAAGAAAGGTAGGTAGTAGAAATGGAGAAGAAGAAATGAAAGTAAGTAGTAGAATATTGAAGAAAGAAAGAAAAGAAAAAAAAGAAAGAAAGAAAGAAAGAAAGAAATGAAGTTAGGTAATAGAATATAGAATAAAAGAGAAGAATGAAAGAAATCATAGGTAGTAAAAAGAAATAGTAGAAGAATAGAGAGAAGAAAGAAAAAAGAAAAAAAAAAGAAAGAAAGAAAGAAAGATGAAGAAAGTATAAGAAAGAAAGATGAAGGTAGGTAGAATATGGAGAAGAATGAAAGAAATATAGTGAAAGAAAAAGAAAAAAGAAATGAAAAGAAAGATAAAAGAAAAGAAAAAAGAAAGAAAGAAAGAAAGTAGGTAACAGAATAAAGAAACAGGAGAAGAAAAAGAAACATAGGTGAAGGTAGGTAAGAATAGAGAAAGAAAGAAAGAAAAAAAAATGAAAGAAAGAAAAAGAAAGAAAGAAAGAAAGAAAAAAAGAAAGGTGGAAGTGTAATAGAATATTGATAAGAAAGAAAGAAGGAAAGAAAGAAAGATAATCAAGTGAAGGTAGGTAGTAGAATATGGAGAAGAATGAAAGAAACATAGGTGAAGGTTAGTAGTAGAATAAGAATGAAAAAAAGAAAGAAAAGAAAAAAAGAAAGAAAAGAAAAAAAAGAAAGAAAAAAGAGAAAGAATATTGAAAGAAAGAAAGAAGGAAAAGAAAGAAAACTGGAAGGTAGGTAAGGTAATAGAAAAGAATGAAAGAAATTGAAGGTAAAAAAAGAAAAGAAAGGAAAAAGAAAGAAAGAAAAAAAGAAAGAAAGAAAGAAAAGATGAAGTTAGGTAAGAGAATATGGAAAAGAAAGAATGAAAGAAACATAGAAAACAGGTTAGTAGTAAAAAGAATAGTGAAGAAATAGAATAAAAGAAAAAAGAAAAGAAAGAAAGAAAGAAAAGAAATGAAAGAAAGATGAAGTTAGGGTAATAGAATATTGATAAGAAAGAAAGAAGGAAAGAAAGAAAGATAATCAAGGAAGGTAGATATGGAGAAGAAATGAAAGAAAACATAGGTGACATTAGTAGTAGAATAGAGAAAAAAAAAGAAAAAAGGAAAGAAAACAAAGAAAGAAAGAAAGAAAGAAAGAAAGAAAGAAAGAGAGTAGAATATAGGTAATAGAATATTGATAAGAAAGAAAGAAGGAAAAAGAAAAGAAAGAAAGAAAGAGGTAATAGAATGAAAGAAAAAAAGTAAAAGTAATAGTGAATAAAAGAAAGAAAAGAAAAAAAAGAAAGAAAAATAGAAAGAAAAAGAAAGGTAGTAAATAGAAAAAAGGAAAAAAGAAAGATAAAAGAAAGGTAAAATATGGAGAAAATGAAAGAAAGATAGAAAAAAACAAATAGGAGAAGAAATAAAGAAAAAAAGAAAAAAGAAAGAAAGAAAGAAATAGGAAAGAAAGAAAGAAAAAAGAAAGATCAAGTGAAGGTAGGTAGTAGAATATGGAGAAGAATGAAAGAAACATAGGTGAAGGTTAGTAGTAGAATAGAGAGAAGAAAGAAAGAAAAAAAGAAAGAAAGAAAGAAAGAAAGATGAAGTTAGGTAATAGCATATTGATAAGAAAGAAAGAAGGAAAGAAAGAAAGATAATCAAGTGAAGGTAGGTAGTAGAATATGGAGAAGAATGAAAGAAACATAGGTGAAGGTTAGTAGAGAGAATAAAGAAAAAAAAAAGAAATGAAAAAAAAAAAAAAATGAAAAATAGAAAAAAGAAAGAAAAAGAAAGAAAGATGAAGGTTAGGTAAATAAAGAATATTGAAGGTTAAGAAAGAAAGAAAGAAAGAAAAAAGAAAGAAAGAAAAAAGAAAGAAAGAAAGGTAGGTAAGAAAAGAAAGATATGGAGAAGAAATGAAAGAAACATAGGTGAAGGTTAGTAGAATAGAATAGTGAAAAAAGAAAGAAAGAAGAAAAGTAAATAGAATATTGAAAGAAAGAAAAAGAAAGAAAACAAAGACAGAATTAGAAGAATAAAAGAAAAAAAAAGAAAGAAAGAAAAGAAAAGAAAGAAAGAAAGAAAGAAAAGAAAGAAAGATAGGTAATAGAATATTGATAAAGAAGAATGAAAGAAAGAAAGATATAAGTTGTAGTAGAATATGGAGAGAATGAAAAACATAGAAAGAAAAAAATGAAAGAAAAAAGAAAAAGAAAAAAGAAAGAAAGAAAGTTAGGTAATAGAATATTGATAAGAAAGAAAGAAGGAAAAGAAAGAAAGATAATCAAGTGAAGGTAGGTAAAATATGAAAGAATGAAAGAAAAACAGGTGAAGTTAGTAGTAGTAGAATAAAAAAAAAGAAAAAGAAAGAAAAAAAACAGAAAGAAAGAAAGAAAAAGATAAAGTTAGGTAAAGAATAGAAATATTGATAAGAAAAAACAAAAGAAGGAAAGCAAAGAAAGAAAGAAAATCAAGAAAGAAAGAAAGGAACTAAGGAAGGTAGTAGAATATGGAGAAGAATGAAAGAAATATAGGTGAAGGTTAGTAGAATAGAAGAATGAAAGAAAGAAAAAAACAAATGAAATTAAGAAAGAAAGAAAAAAAAAGAAAATTGATAAGAAAGAAAGAAAAAAAGGAAAGAAAGAAAGATAAGAAGGTAGGTAAAGAATATTGATAAGAGAAGAATGAATATGAAGGAAAGAATAAGTAAACAGATGAGTTAAAAAAAAAAGAAAAAAAGAAAGAAAGAAAGAAAGAAAGATGAAGTTAGGTAATAGAATATTGATAAGAAAAGAAGAAGAAGGAAAGAAAGAAACTTGAAAGGTAATCAAACAAGGTAAAGAATAGTGATAAGAGAAGAATGAAAAGAAATATTAGGGTAATAGAATGATAAGAAAAGAAAAGAAAATGAAAGAAAGAAAAAGAAAAAGAAAGAAAAAGAAAGAAAGAAAAGAAAGAAAGAAAGAAAGAGGGTAATAGAATATTGATAAGAAAGAAAGAAGGAAAAGAAAAAAGATAATCAAATGACATTAGGTAGTAGAATATGGAGAAGAATGAAAGAAACATAGGTGAGAGATAGTAGTAAAGAAAAAAGAGAAGAAAGAAAGAAAAAAAAGAAAGAAAGAAAGAAAAGAAAGAAAAACAAAGAAAAAGATGAAGGTAGGTAAAAGAAGAATATTGAAAGAAAGAAAGAAGGAAAAAAGAAAGAAAGATAAGAAAGTGAAGGTAGGTAGAATATTGAGAAAGAAAGAAAAAGAAAGATAATCAAGGAAGGTAATGAAAGTGGAAATAGAATAGAGAGAAAGAAAGAAAGAAAAAAGAAAGAAAAGAAAGAAAGAAGAGGTGAATAGAGAGAGAAGTTAAGGAAATAAAGAAAGGCATATTGATAGGTAGAAATATGAAAGAAGAAAGAAAGAAAGAAAAGAGAATAATCAAAAGAAGAAAAAAAGGTAAGGTAAGAAAGAAAGGGAGAATAGAAATGAAAGAAAGAAAGGTGAAAGGTTAAGGAAGGTAGGTAGTAGAATATGAGAGAATGAAAGAAACATAAAAAAGAGAAGAAAGAAAGAAAAAAAGAAAGAAAGAAAGAAAGAAAGATGAAGTTAGGTAATAGCATATTGATAAGAAAGAAAGAAGGAAAGAAAGAAAGATAATCAAGTGAAGGTAGGTAGTAGAATATGGAGAAGAATGAAAGAAACATAGGTGAAGGTTATAGAATAGAATAGAAAGAAAAGAAAAAGAAAGAAAAAAAAAGAAAGAAAGAAAGAAAGAAAAAATAGAAAGATGAAAAAGTTAAAAAGAAAGAAAGACATATTGAATAAGAAGAACAAAGAAGGAAAGAAAGAAAAGAAAGAAAAAAGAAAGAAAGAAGGTAGGTAGGTAGAATATTGGAGAAAAGAAATGAAAGAAACATAGGTGAAGGTTAGTAGAATAGAGAGAATGAAGAAAGAAAGTAAAAAAGAAAAGAAAGAAAAGAAAAAAGATGAAGTTTAAGAATTGATAAGAAAGAAAAGAAAAAAGAAAAGAAAGAAGGAATATTAGAAAACAGAAAGAAAGAAAGAAAGATAATCAAAACAAGGTAGGGTAATAGAATATGAGAAGAATGAAAGAAAAAAAATAAATGAAGGTAGGTAGAATAAAAAGAAAGAAGGAAAAAGAAAGAAAGAAAGAAAAAAAGAAAGAAAGAAAGAAAGATGAAGTTAGGGTAATAGAATATTGATAAGAAAGAAAGAAGGAAAGAAAGAAAAATAATCAAGGTAGGTAGAAATAGGAGAAGAATAAAGAAAACATGGTAGTAGAATAATAAGAAAGAAAGAAAAAAGAAAGAAAGAAAAGTTAAAGAAAGATGAAGTAGTAATAGAGATTGAGAAAGAAAAAGAAAAAAGGAAAGTAAAGGAGAAGAAAGAAAGAAACATAGGTAAGGTAATAGAATATTGATAAGAAAGAAAAAAGAAAAGAAAAAAGAAAAAAAGAAAGATGAAGTCAAGATAAGAAAAGAAAAGATGGAGAAGAAAGAAAGAAAATCAGGTGAAGGTTAGTAGTAGAATAGGAGAAGAAGAAAGAAAGAAAAAAAATAGAAAAGAAAAGAAAGAAAGAAAGATGAAGTTAGGGTAATAGAATATTGATAAGAAAGAAAACAGGAAAGAAAGAAAGATAATCAAGGAAGGTAAGTATGAATTAAGAGAAGAATGAAAAGAAACAAAGGTGAAAGGAAAGAAGAAAGTGAATAGAGAGAAGAAAGAAAGAAAAAAAAAGAAAGAAAGAAAGAGAAGGAAAGAAGAGAGGAAGAAGTGTTATGCATATTGATAAGAAAGAAAGAAAAAAAAGAAAGAAAGAAGAAAGAAAGAAAAGAAGGTAGGTAGAAAAAAGATAATCAAGGAGAAGAATGAAAGAAACATAGGTGAAGGTTAGTCGTAGAATATGAAAGAAAGAAAAGCAAAAAAAACAAAGAAAGAAAGAAAAGAAAGAAAGAAAGCAGATGAAGGTAGGTAGAATATGGTAAGAATAGAAATATAGGTGATAAGAAAGAAAGAAGGAAAAAAGAAAGAAAGATGCAGAAAGAAAAGAAGGTTAGGTAGTAGAATATGGAGAAAAGAATGAAAGAAAAAATAGGTGGTAGTAGAATAAGAAGAAAAAATATAGGTGAAGGAAAGAGAACAGAAAAGAAAGAAAAAAGAAAGAAAAAGAAAGAAAGAAAGATGAAGTTAGGTAATGAATATTGATAAGAAAGAAAAGAAGGAAAAAGAAAGAAAGATAAATCAAAAGAAGGTAGGTAGTAGAATATGGAGAAGAATGAAAGAAACATAGGTGAAGGTTAGTTAGAAGAATAGAAAGAAAAAAAAAAGAAAGAAAAGAAAAAAGAAATAGACATTGATAAGAAAGAAAGAAAAAGAAAGGTAGGTAAAAGGTGAAGGTTAGTAGAATAGTGATAAGAAAGAAAGAAGGAAAGAAAAAGAAAGAGGCAATAGAATATTGATAAGAAAGAAAGAAAGAAAGAAAGATAATCAAGTGAAGGTAGGTAGTAGAATATGGAGAAGAATGAAAGAAACATAGGTGAAGGTTAGTAGTAGAATAGTGATAAGAAAGAAAGAAAAAAAAAGAAAGAAAGAAAGAAAGAAAGAAGAAAGAAGGAAAAGAAAGAAAGATAATCAAGTTAGGTAATAGAATATTGATAAGAAAGAAAGAAGGAAAGAAAAAAGATAATCAAGGAAGGTAGGTAGTAGAAAAGAAGAATGAAAGAAACATAGGTGGGTTAGTAGTAGAATAAAGATAAGAAAGAAAGAAAAAAAAAGAAAGAAAGAAAGAAAGAGAAAGAAAGATGAAGTTAGGTAATAGAATATTGATAAGAAAGAAAAGAAGGGAAAAGAAAGAAAGATAATCAAGGTGAAGGTTAGGTAGTGAGAAAGAAAGAAAGAAAGAAAGAAACATAGGTGAAGGTTAGTCGTAGAATAGTGATAAGAAAGAAAACAAAAAAAAAAAAAAAGAAAGAAAGAAAGAAAAAGATGAAGTTAGGTAATAGAATATTGATAAGAAAGAAGGAAAGAAAGAAAGAAAAAAAGAATAATGAAAGAAATATAGTGAAGGCAGGTAGAAAGAAAAGAAAAGAAAAGAAAAAAGAAGAAACAAAAGTGAAGGAAAGAAATAGAATATTGATAAGAAAGAAAGAAAAAAAAAGAAAGAAAGAAAAGAAAGAAAGAAAGAAAGGTAATAGAATATTGATAAGAAAAAAAAGGTGGAAAAAAAGAAAGAAAGATAATCAAGTGAAGGTGGGTAGGATGAGAATAAAGAGAAGAATGAAAGAAAACATAGGTGAAGGTTAAAGTAGAATAGTGATAAGAAAGAAAAGAAAAAAAAGAAAAAAGAAAGAAAGAAAGAAAGATGAAGAAAAAGAAAGAATATTGATAAGAAAGAAAGAAGGAAAGAAAAGAAAGATAATCAAGTGGAAGGTAGGAAGAATGGTGAATATGGAAAGAAGAAAGAAAGAACAAAGGTGAAGGTTAGTAGCAAATAGAATAGTGATAAGAAAGAAAGAAAAAAGAAAAAAGAAAGAAAGAAATGGAAAGATGAAAGAAACATAGGTGAACAGAATATTTAGACAGAAAGAAAAAAGAAAGGAAAGAAAAAAGAAAGATGAAGTAGTACAAATGAAAGAAAGAAAAGAAGGTAGGTAACCAAGGAAGGTAATATGGAGAAGAATGAAAGAAAACATAGGTGAAGGTTAGTAGTAGAATAGTGAAAGAAAGAAAAAAGAAAGAAAAAAAAAAAGAAAGAAAGAAAGAAAGAAAGAAAGAAAGATGAAGTTAGGTAAAGAGAATATTGATAAGAAAGAAAGAAAAAAAGAAAGAAAAGAAAAGATAAAGATGAAGTGAAGGTAGGTATTGATAGAATAAAAGGAGAAGAATGAAAGAAACATAGGTGAAGGTTAGTAGTAGAATAGTGAAAAAAAAAGAAAGAAAGAAAAAAAAAGAAAAAAGAAAGAAAGAAAAGAAAGAAAAAAGAAAGATGAAGGTAGGTAGTAGAATATGGATAGAAACATATGAAGGTGATAAGAAAAAAGAAAAAAAGAAAGGAAAGAAAGAAAGAAAAGAATAGAATATTGATAAGAGAAAGAAGGAAAGAAAGAAAGATAATCAAGGAAGGTAGGTTGTAGAATATGGAGAAGAATGAAAGAAACATAGGTAGTAAGAATAGTGATAAGAAGAAAGAAAAAAAGAAAAAAGAAAGAAAGAAAAAAAAAGAAATATTGAAAGAAAGAAAGAAAAAGAAAGAAAGATGAAGGTAGGTAGGAATAAGAAGAAAAGAAACAGGGAGGTTAGAGAATATTGATAAGAAAGAAAGAAAAAGAAAGAAAGAAAGATAAAAGAAAGGAAAGGTAGGTAATAGAATAGAAAGAAAGAAAGAAGGAAAGAAAGAGATAATGGAAGGTAGAAGAATATGGAGAAGAAACATAGGTGAAGGTTAGTAGTAGAATAAGTGAAAAGAAAGAAAAGAAAAAAAAAAAGAAAGAAAGAAAGAAAGAAATTGATAAAAGAAAAAGAAAGAAAGATAACAAGTAGTAAATATGAGGAAGAATAAAGAAACATATTTAGTCGTAAGAAAGAAAGAAAGAAGGAAAGAAAGAAAGAAAGAAAAGAAAGATAATCAAGAAGGAAAAGAAAGAAGGAAAAAGAAGAAAGATAATCAAGGTAGTAGAATATGGAGAAGAAATGAAAGAAACATAGGTGAAGGTTAGTAGTAGAATAGTGAAAAAAGAAAAAAGAAAAGAAAAAAAAAAGAAAGAAAGAAAGAAAGAAAGAAAGAAAAAGAAAGAAAGATGAAGGTTAGGTAAGAAGAATGAAAGAAACATAGTTGAATAATAAGAAAGAAAAAAAGAAGGAAAGAAAAGAAAGATAAGTTAGTAATAGAATATTGAAGGTAAAAGGATAATCAAGGAAGGTAGAAATATGGAGAAGAATGAAAGAAACATAGGTGAAGGTTAGTAGTAGAATAGTGATAAGAAAGAAAGAAAAAAAAGAAAAGAAAGAAAGAAAGAATATTGATAAGAAAAGAAAAGAAGGAAAAGAAAGAAAGATGAAGTTAGGAATAATAGAATATTGAGTAGAATAGAAAGAAAGAAAGAAAGAAAGAAAGGAAAAAAGAAAGATGAAGGTAGGAATTTGTAAGAAAGAAAGAAGGAAAGAAAGAAAGATATGGAGAAGAATGAAAGAAAAATAAACAGGTGAAGGTTAGTAGAAGAATAGTGATAAGAAAGAAAGAAAAAAGAAAGAAAGAAAGAAAGAAAGATGAAGAAAGAAAAGATGAAAGTTGATAATCAAGGAAATAGAATAACATGGGAGAAGAATAAAGAAAGAAAGAAGAAAGAAAGAAAGAAAGAAAAAGAAAGAAAGAAAGTTAGGTAATAGAATATGGAGAAGAAAGAAAAAAAAGAAACATAATGAAGGTTAGTAGTAGAATATGGAGAAGAATAAAAGAAAGAAAGAAAAAAGAAAGAAAAAAGAAAGAAAGAAAGAAAGAAAGAAAGATGAAGTTAGGTAATAGAATATTGATAAGAAAGAAAGAAGGAAAGAAAGAAAGATAATCAAGTGAAGGTAGGTAGTAGAATATGGAGAAGAATGAAAGAAACATAGGTGAAGGTTAGTAGTAGAATAGTGATAAGAAAGAAAGAAAAAAAGAAAGAAAGAAAGAAAGAAAAAGAAAGAAAGAAGGAAAGAAAGAAAGAAAGAAGGAAAGAATATGAAAAGAATAAAAATATAGGTATGTGGCTAGTAGTAGAATAGTGATAAGAAAGAAAAAAAGAAAAAAGAAAGAAAGAAAAGGAAAGAAAGAAATAGAATATTGATATGAAAGAAAGAAGAAAGAAAGAAAGATGAAGGTAGGTAGTAGAATATGGAGAAGAATGAAAGAAACATAGGTGAAGGTTAGTAGTAGAATAGTGATAAGAAAGAAAGAAAAAAAGAAAGAAAGAAAGAAAGAAAGAAAGAAAGAAAGAAAGAAAAATATTGATAAGAAAAAGAAAAAGAAAGAAAGATAATCAGGTAATAGAAATATTGATAAGAAAGAATAGTGAGAAAGAAAAAAGAAAGAAAGAAAGAAAGAAAAGAAGGTAGGTAGTAGAATATTGGAGAAGAATGAAGAAAGATAATCAAGGAAGGTAGGTGAAGGAGAAGAATTAAGAAATAGAATAGTGATAATAGAAAGAAAAAAAGAAAGAAAGAAAGAAAGAAAGAAAGAAAGAAAGATGAAGTTAGGTAATAGAATATTGATAAGAAAGAAAGAAATCAAGGAAATGAAAGAAAGAAAGAAACATAGGTGAAGGTTAGTAGTAGAAGGTAAGAAAGAAAGAAAAAAAGAAAGAAAGAAAGAAAGAAAGAAAGATGGCTAGGGTAACAGAATTGATAAGGAGAAGAAAGAAAAAGAAACATAATCAAGTGAAGGTTAGAATAGTAGAAACATAGTGAAGGTAAGAAAGTGAAAGAAAAAAGAAAAAAAGAAAGAAAGAAAGAAAGAAAGAAAGATGAAGTTAGGTAATAGAATATTGATAAGAAAGAAAGAAGGAAAGAAAGAAAGATAATCAAGTGAAGGTAGGTAGTAGAATATGGAGAAGAATGAAAGAAACATAGGTGAAGGTTAGTAGTAGAATAGTGATAAGAAAGAAAAGAAAAAGAAAGAAAGAAAGAAAGAAAGAAAGAAAGAAAGATGAAGTTAGGTAATAGAATATTGATAAGAAAGAAAGAAGGAAAGAAAGAAAGATAATCAAGTGAAGGTAGGTAGTAGAATATGGAGAAGAATGAAAGAAACATAGGTGAAAGTTAAAGAGAAAAAAAGAAAGAAAAGAAAGAAAGAAAGAAAAGAAAGGTAAAGAAATTGAAAGAAAGAAAAGAAAGAAAGAAAGAAAGATAACTGAAGGTAGGTAATAGAATGAAAGAAACATAGGTGAAGGTTAGTAGTATAGAATAGTGATAAGAAAGAAAGAAAAAGGAAAGAAATTGAAAGAAAGAAAAAGAAAGAAAGAAAAAGGTAGGTAAGTAGAAGATTGATAAGAAAGAAAGAATGAAAGAAACATAGGTGAAGGTTAGTAGTAGAATAGTGATAAGAAAGAAAGAAAAAAAGAAAGAAAGAAAGAAAGAAAGAAAGAAAGAAAGATGAAGTTAGGTAATAGAATATTGATAAGAAAGAAAGAAGGAAAGAAAGAAAGATAATCAAGTGAAGGTAGGTAGTAGAATATGGAGAAGAATGAAAGAAACATAGGTGAAGGTTAGTAGTAGAATAGTGAGAAGAAAGAAAGAAAAAAAGAAAGAAAGAAATAGAAATTGATAAGGAAAGAAGGAAAAGAAAGGAAATGTTGATGGAAAATAAACAAAGGAACAAAATAGAAAAAAGAAAAAGAAAAAAGAAAGAAAGAAAGAAAGAAAGAAAGATGATAATAGAATATTGATAAAAAGAAAGAAGGAAAGAAAGAAAGATAAAGAAAGGTAGAAAGAAAGAAAAAACATAGGTGAAAGAAAGAAAGAAAGAAAGAAAAAAAAGAAAGAAAGAAAAAAGAAAGAAAGAAAGATGAAGTAAAGAAACAAAGAAAGAAGAAAGAAAGCCAGGAAGGTGGTACAGAATATGGAGAAGTAAAGAATATTGAGAAGAAAAAGAAAAAAGAAAGAAAAAGAAAGAAAGAAAGAAAGAAAAGGAAAGAGGAGGGAAAGAATATTGATGGAAAAAAAACAAAGGAAAGAGAGAATCAAAAAGTTGCAGGTGTGAATATGAGAAGAAAAAAGAAAAGAGGAAAGAAAGAAAGAAAAAAAAAGAAAGAAAGAAAGAAAAGAGAAAAAAATTGAAAAAATAAACAAAGGAAAAACGAAAAACTGAAAGAAAAAGAAATAAATGAAAGAAAAGAAAAGAAAGAAAGAAAGAAAGAAAAATGAAAGAAAAGGGAGAAACCATCAAGTAAAGAAACTAAGAAAAAGATAAGGTGATGGGTGAAATCCAGAAGAAAGAAAAGAATGAAACGAAAAAGAAAGAGGTAGAGGAGGAAATATAAAAAAAGGAAAACACAAAAAAACTGTTATGAGTTAAAAAGTTAGAGAAGAAAGAAAGAAAAAAAAAGAAAGAACAAAGAATGGAATAGGAAAAAATAAAGAAAGAGTAAAGCAATGGAAAGAAAACGACAAGAAAAATTCTGAAAGAAACGTAAAACTTATGAAACGGCGGAAGATTAAAAAAACCTTTCACAAAAAATGGTTTAAAAGAAAAAAAAAAAGATAACAGAATGGAATAGGAAAATGCTAAGCAAATGGAAGAAACGATTTTCAAATCAATCAAAAAAATGAAAACGTTTAAAAGAAAAGTTGGGACGAAGCATTAAATGGAAGTTAATGGGTTTTTGAGATTTTTACCAACTTGCACTTTTCTTGATTATTGCTGCTTTTGTTTTACTGCGTTTTCTTTTACAAAAGATCTTCGAGGCTTTCTATTTAAAATTTATTTTCACTGTTATTTCTTGTATTTTTTTAAATTTATTCTGCAGAGGTTTTTTCCCCACATTTAAAACTAACTTCCCATGTTCATTCGTGTTATACTATTTCTTTTAAGTTCTCTTTAAAGACATTTTCTTGTCCTATTAATTGTCTTGCTGGGCAACATTTGGGAAATAATTAAAAGAAATTGCTCTTCAGGCTTCTAACAACTGGAGTTATAGCTATGTGGTTACTATTTAAGACTATCATTAAAGAACTTGTCTTCGATTCCTATAACATCAACGATTTTTAAGAATACATAACATATGGTTTTTAGCAAGAGAAAGACACCAAAAATGCGAACTGCGAACTGGATATGTTAAAACTAAACAGGTGCAAAAATTTAAAGTGTTTTAACGCAGGATAAAAGATATTGCACCGAAATCCGAACGGCTATTGGAATAGCAAAATGTGGCTTCTAAAATCTAAGCAATGAATTAAAAAAAGAAGGGATTTATGCTGATCACACAACTACTTACCCTGCCTTAGTAACAATTCCGCCATGTTCGATAAGATTAAAATTGACGACTGCTCTTGAAAGATAACTCCACTCAGTCGTTAACTCGGGCAAAGAATAGCTTGTAAATTTTAACACATACAAGACCAAACTATTCTCTTTTAATCACCACAGAGAACCTTTTCTGACAGCCATTAGCATGGCTGATGCTAACTATCAATAAAAGAAAATCTTTGCGCTTTCTTGGACTTACTTTTTACACTTGGGCTCCCGTTTTACATTTGGTCTTACGTTTTATACTTGGGCTCACGTTTTACACTTGGACTCACTTTTTATACTTCGGCTCACGTTATACACTTGGGCTCACGTTTTATACTGGGTCTTACGTTTTACACTTGAGCTCACGTTATACACTTGGGCTCACGTTTTAACTGGGTCTTACGTTTTATACTTGGGCTCACGTTTTACACTTAGACTCACTTTTTATACTTCGGCTCACGTTTTATACTGGGTCTTACGTTTTACACTTGGGCTCACGTTTTACACTGGGATCACGTTTTCTACTTGGGCTCACGTTTTATACTTCGACTCACGTTTTACACTTGGGCTCATGTTTTACACTTGGGCTCACGTTTTACACTTGGGCTCACGTTTTACACTTGGGATCACGTTTTACACTTGGTATTACGTTTTATACTTCGGCTCACGCTTTACACTGACATGAAGTGGAGTGACTATATTGAATTTATGGGTCTGCTCCTACGGAAGTTGGTTCATTGTGTCGCGCCAGAAGGTTTCTCTCGTTAGAATCCATCTTGCATATTTCTAAATCCACCATTCGACCTTGCATTGAATCTTGCTGCCATATTTGCTCAGCTTCTCTTACTATATACTCGAGATTCTTGAAAGAATTTAAAGAAGCGTTTGCAATATAATCAATCTTGATCTGGCATCTCGGCTTCAGCCGCTTTCTCATTGCCTTGATGTGGTTTCTTTCTATCTTTTCTATAAGTGATTTCATGGAAACTGTCCTGAGGTGTTTTTTCCTTTTCTCCTTCGTGCCTTGACTGCATGAATTTAAATGTGCTACTAGATTGGCAACTAGTTTTACTGTTGAACGAGCTAGATTCAACCGTATGTTCTATTCTAATAGTTTCTTTTCTCGGAACTCTCCCTGAAACTCTCTTTAGATTTCATGCTGCCCTGCCACCTGCAATTTAAATGCACCGTCTATCGTCATCAGTCACCTTCATTTCCGTTCTTATATTGTCCTTTCTACTCACTAAAAACTTCTCATTCTGCTTCAATGTAAATAACCCATTGCGTTCTCGTGATAATATCGCCTTGCAATCGGCGAAATGGTTTAATGAAAAAGAAACAAAGAAAAGAGTGCTTGAACGGCTATGTAATTCTCTTATTTGGCAATGAATGCTGGACTCAGAAATGAAGTGACGACTTGAGACAATAGAAGCGTGGTTCTATAAAATGGATAATGAGAATATTATAGCGCGTAAGCAACGATGTAATTTAAAGGAAAATGGAAACAAAATGGACACTTATATTGAAAATTCTGGAACACATAATGAGGAAAGAGGGCTTAGAAAATTGAACTCACATGGTATATTGAATGCAATAGGGGAATGGATAGGCAGCTGGGTCCCTAATCTTGTGATTGTATGATGGAATGGAGAGTAGGAGGTGTGTTTAAAAGACAATTATAAAAATAGATAAAACTTTACTAAGAGCTCAAATAGGAAGATGTGTGAAGCCAAGATCACAAAACTCCTGAAGAGACACGGAACATAGAAGAAGAAGAAGAAGAAGAAGAAGAAGAAGAAGGAAGAGACGGAAAAGAAAAAGAAGCAGAAGTGGAAAAAAGAAGAAAACGAAGAAAAAGGAGGAAAATAGATAAGGAGAAAAAGAAGCAGAAGAGGAAGAAGCAGAAGAAGAAAAAGAAGAAGGAAGAGAAAAAAGAATTAGAAGGGTGAGGAGCAGAAGGAGGAGGAAAAAGAAGAAGAAGGAGGAAGAAAAGACGGAAAAGAAAAAGAAGCAGAAGTGGAGGAAGAAGAAGGAAAAAAGAATTAGAAGAAGAAGAAGAAGGAGGGGGAAAAGTAGTAGGAGGAAAACAGAAGCAGAAGAAGAAGAAGAAGGAGGAGGAGAAGCAGAAGAAGGAAGAGAAAAAAGGATTACAAGAAGGAGCAGGAGGAACATAAGGAGGAGAGAAAAAAGGAGGAGAAGAAGGAGGAGGAAAAAGAAGAAGGAGAGGAAGAAGGTGGAGGAGGAGGAGTAAGAAGAAGAGACAGAAAAAGAAGGAGGAGGAGGAGGAAAAAAGAATTAGAAGAAGAAAAGGAGGAGGAGAAAAGAAGCAGAAGAGGAAGAAGCAGAAGAAGAAATTGAAGGAGGAGAAGAAGGAAGAGACAAATAATTACGAGAAGGAGGAGCAGAAGGTGGAGAGAAGAAGAACAACAACAAAGAGGAGGAGGAGCAGAAGGTGGAGAGAAGAAGAAGAAAAAGAACAAAGAGGAGGAGGAGGAGGAGGTGGAGAGAAGAAGAAGAAGAAGAACAAAGAGGAGGAGGAGGAAAGAAGAAGAAAAAGGAGAAGCAGAGAAGAAGAAGAAGAAGAAGAAGAAGAAGAAGAAGAAAGAGGAGGAGGAGGAAAGAAGAAGAAAAAGGAGAAGGCGAGAAGAAGAAGAAGAATCATTTAGTTCACAGCTTGGGAGTAAAATGGAAATAAGTGTATTTGGGAAGAAAGATTCAGTCTAATTCTTTAATTCGAGAATATTTGAGTTCGTTCAGGAACGTTCTGATTGGCTGTTTAGCTAGAGGCAAATATTAGCCAGATCCTCTGGGCAAAAAGAAAAGGGAATGAAATCTGACAGAACAAATTCTAAACTTCAACCTGGTTAAAACTCTGTCTATTTAATTTTATTTTAATATTTCGTTTCTCCTCTGACCTGGCGCTTCATCAGAATCAATTTTCTCCCGCGTTCAAACGATTCTCTTGTTTTACGGATTCTCCATTTTCCAACCAATCAAATCTGCTAACTTTACATTGCTAGAATTCGTCGTCTTCATCTGAAAACGGATGCTGCAGCTTTGATGTCTGGCTTCTTCTTCTTCTTCTTCTTCTTCTTCTTCTCTGCCATCTATTTACTCAAGCCCAATTCTTCTTCTGCTAAGTACCGTGTGCCTTCAGTACGTGAGCGGTCATGGCCCTCCAGATCTTCCTGTTCCTTGTATCCCTTAATAAGTTTTGTCTTTTTGTTATTTCTCCCATTACCATTCATTTCCTCATCATGTATGTTACGTGCTGCTTTCCTCTCTCCCTCTTTCCATCAATCTGTTTTGTGAGTCTTCTTTTTTTATATACCGTGTCCCTTAAGGACGTAGGCGACCATGGCCCTCCACATCTTCCTGTCTCTTGTAGCTCTTAATAATTTTGGTCTTTTTGTTATTTCTCCCAAACCCTTTTCTACCATCCATTTCCTCATCATGTATGTTACGTGCTGCTTTCCTCTGTCCCTCTTTCCCTCAATCTGTTTCGTAGGTCTTCTTCTTTATATACCATGTCCCTAAGGACATGGGCGACCATGGCCTCACATCTTCCCTGTCTCTGTAGTTCTTAATAAGTTTAGTCTTTTTTGTTATTTCTCCCAAACCCTGTTCTACCATCCATTTACTCAAGTGCATCAAGTATGTTATGTGTTGTCTTCCTCTGTCCCTCTTTCCCCCAATCTGTCCTGGGAGTATCAGGTTTTCCAAGCCCTCCTTCCTCATTACATGCCCCAGAAACCTCAACTGCCTCTTCCTGGTGTTAAGTAAAAGTTTCCTTTTTGTTTCCATTTTTTTCAAAACCTTGTTGTTGCTCACACGTTTGGTCCATGGTATCCTCAGCATCTTTCTGTAGAACCACATTTCCATTGCTTCAAGTCTCTTCTTCACCTTTGAGTAGATTGTCTAGCATTCATTGCCATACAGGAGGACAGATATCATGTAAGAGTTCAGTACATTTTTCTTTGATACTAACGATACCTTTTCTGTTTCTTATCCGCAGTTATTTCTATTACTTCAACTAGTTTGTTTTTCTATCAGATTTATTAAACGATGTACCGTATCTCTTCAAGATTTCCGCAATCATAACTCTCCATAACTTCCTCTTTTTATTGTTGATATGTCCCGGAAAGAGATATATTTGAACGGAGTAGCTAAGTGGTTTGGGGCGCTGTTATAGACTTAACTCTCAGACTAAGGCTCTTGACTCTCCTACACGTCTGTCTGTATTTATGACAGACACCAGCCAATCATATTCCAGTGAGGGGGAACACATGTGTACGCATATTCCATTATATCAATTGTTCTGAGTAACTTTTGATTCTTAGTCAATTTTGTCTTTTTATCATCTTTTCTAAATCCTCTCCCGACATCCATTTACTCAAACTCTCTAGAATGGTTATGCTTTTTTTTCTCTGTCCTTTATGCCTTCAAACTTTCCTGTGAGTAGCAAATTTCCCAAGCTTTCTTGCTTTATTATATGCACTAGAGATTTCAATTCCTTCTTCCTGATGCTAAGTCTAAAGGTTTATTTTGCTTCTATTTTCTCTGAAACTTCGTCTTTGCTCACAATTCATCTGTAGAACCGGTGTACGGGTACGGAAGTTAAGCAACGAGGTGCGTGTCAATACCTAGATGCGTGATCGCTTGCGAATATCATGTGCTGCAATCTTGAATATACCAGGGATGTTGTGGCTCGGAATTGTTAATCGAGAACCTGAGTTCCAATTCCGGTTGGGTTCATTATATTCAACTACGCGCAAATGCTTCTGGGTATAGTATGAATCCATCTCTTCTCCCCAACAGCTATGGGTTAAACAGTAAGGCTCTTTATCACCAAAGCAATATTCTCTCCAAAAAATATAATCCGTACAATATTTTCTGATTTTAAATAACCTGCAAATATTTTATACGTCTTAGAAAACGAATCAATAATTTCTCTCATCCACATTTCTATTACTTCAACTAGTTTGTTTTTCTTTCAGATTTATCTGTCTACCTTTTCGACCTATAGCCTTGGATGGCAACTGGTCTAGGAGAATACTACGAGAGAGTCCAATATATATATATATATATATATATATATATATATATATATATATATATATTAATTAAAAACAGACCACTTTTAAGGTAAATTATTTCACACAAACCCCTTTTTAAAAGCACTGCGGATCATCAGACTTACCTCCAAAAACAAAATGAAAAGAAATTTACACATTTTTGACGGGCCGTATTAAACGTATGTAAATTAACGAAGTGGAGGAAGTGAGGGGGGAGAGAGAGAAGATATGGGGTGAGTTACAGATATTGACACATTTAAACGGTTAACTTGACGGTGTTATATATTGATATCGAAGGGGTAGAGAAGAGAAGAAAAGAGAGACAAAGAGGGAAGGAAGTTAGAGAGAAGATGTCACTAATTTTCTTTTGGTAAAAATGCTAGAAACAGACGCTGTTATTTTTGCTAGAAAGTGTTAATTTGGGGTTCATAAAGATTATTATAAATTATTTCACCACATTTATCCTCCTTAGGGTTTACCCATACGGATTACCTAGCTGTTTATAAACTATATATATATATATATATATATATATATATATATATATATATATATATATATATTCGACAGGTTAAAACAGCTCAGTTCCAGGGAAATCGACACCGACAGCCAGGACCTCACATATATGATTTGATTCTAGTGGAAGGCTTTGGCGAACCAACCACACTTTTTTGAAAGGCTGAATACAGAGACTTGGTGCACTACGTGCCAAGGTTCCCAAACGATTCTCGGCAGGTTTTTAATTTAGCGTTGTCCTTCTTCTAGACCAGTTGCCATCCAAGGCTATAGAACCCAGTCTGCCCTGCTATTTACCCATAGCTGGAGAGAAAATATCTTATGCCTGCCATTCTTAATCTAAAGCAAATCGAACGTATATCTACCTTTCTGACTCTCATGTACACCAGACTGGTATATAGGAATAAAGGTTCGCCGCCGACACTCGAGTTTGAACATAGAACTACAGTGAGCAAACACAGGCGATCCCATTATTGAATTAAGTAAACCACGTGACCATAGAGGAAACTCATAAGGAGGAATTAGCTTGGCGTCTAATTGGTCACTATTTCTATTCTATCCTTTATTACTATACGGATCGCCATATCTACTGTATCCTGTATTACCTATAAGGACCGCTATTCTTTTCACTGTATTATTCTCTATACGGATTACCATTTGGTGGTTACTTTCCGAGCGGGTATTACCGAGCAAGTACTATTAGTGCGAGATTATTCGAAGGCGCCTGACAACAGCATTGTTCAACGGCGTTACGATAACTGTATCTGCGATTGCAAAGTCTCTACTACAACAAGCATTTCGAAAGTGACAACGAGTATTCGTTGACATCACAAAAGTGGCATCGAGTGTTCGTTGTCATCACAAAACAGACCTACGTCTTTTTGACTCACGTGTAAACCAGACATATGTCTACTTTTTTGACTACTGTGTAAACTGCACCAATGTCTACCATCTGAAATCTATTGTAAACCGAACGTAAATGTACCTTTTTGATTCTTGTGTAAACTAGAGATATGTCTACCTTTTTGGCTTTAGTGTAAGCCGGACCTATCTCTGCCTTATCAAATCTTGTCAAAATGAACCTGTTGCTGAGCAGACAATCTCGGTGATTCATCCAAGTAAGGCGTTAATACCACTAAAAAAAAGGGGGGATACTGAAAGTGAAAGAGAATGAAAAGACATTAGAAGGAACCTGAAACCCAATCCTAAAGAGGAAACAAGGGATAAGGCCGGGGAGAAGTTGGAACTGGACGCTAGATGAATTTATCTACTTTTATTGAGGAGAAAAAAACGTAAGTGAATAAAATTGCAGGCAGAGACGTTAGAAGGAGAGAGTTGGAGTATTCAGTCTACAAAAAATTTCAAAAGGCAGAGATAGTTCCTGCTGAGACTAGAACCAAAAAGTTAAATAAATGTTGAGTTTATACTGGGTTTGAAAAGGTAGACATAGGTCTGGTATACACTAGAGTCAAAAAGTTAGACATAAATTCGGTCTACAATTTGAGTTAAAAAGGCAGACATAGGTCCGGTTTATATCGGAGTCTGGAAAATGTTCTCTCGGAATGTAGTGAATTTAGATCAAGGGGCTACAGTCGGTAAATTCTAAGTTCAGCTGAATTGCCATGTATGGCGTTTGCGAGAAAAGCGTTACATTGGGGTGTGGTAACAGTCTGCAGTCGGAGGTTCAGAAATGTCTATTAAAACAAAGCTATCGCTTTAATAGTCTTTAAAACCTCTTCGTCTCACACCATAATTCCCTCCTTAACTCTTCTTTTCTTCTTTTCATCTCAGTCTTAGTCTTATGCCTCAAACCTCTTCGTCTCACATAATTCCTCCTTCCTGTCATTCTTCTCTTTTCTCGCTCTTAGTCTTATTCTTACCTCCCACCCATCTTCTCTCCTCCCTCTTTCTTTCTCTTTCTCGCCTAGTCTTATTCTTACCACCTCAGCTTTCTTTCACTCCTCTCTTTCTTCTTTCAGTTTTATTCTATTCTTCTACACTCCTCACTCTTTCTTCTCTCCTTCCTCTCTCTTTTTCTCTTTCTCGCTCTTAGTCTTATTCTTACTCTCCCTCACACTTCTTCTCTCCTCCCTCCTTTCTTCTTTCTGCTCTAGTCTTATTCTCTTACTCTCCTCACTCTTCTTCTCTCCCTCTTTCTTAACTTTCTGCTCTTTAGTCTTATTCTTACT